>PVJH01024332.1:0-33290 GCA_004026705.1 Nesogale talazaci | reverse complement strand
CAGGGTACATAAATGTCGTTTTCTTGATTTTTAGTCACGCTACATATTATTTGACTTTAATCTTAGTTCTTTGTCAGAGTAAAATTGCATTTCAGAATATTTTATTTTGTATCTGTTTGTTAACTTTTAAGATTAAACTATTCTAATTCATTCATCATATTATCCATTATATTTTTTCCATGATGTAACTATTGGTGCCCTTTGTCCAACCTCCCTTCCCCACTGGGATGTTTCTCTTTTTTCTAATTAGTTTGTAACAGCTCTTCATATACTAAAAACACCTCTGTGTGTGTCTCTGTCTCTCTCTTTCTCTCTCTCACACAAGTTACCCACATGTTTTCAATGTGTCATTGTCAAAGTTGGTTTTTCACATGTACATCTTTTGAAAATATCACATAAGCCATTCCATCTTTGTTTTACCATTTCTTGCTTTTATGTGATTTTCACTTGGAATTTAAGTTAAGATTCCCTATAGCTGGAGATTAGGTCTAGGGCCAAAATGCTGTTGCTGTTGCTGTTTCTATTGTTGTTGTCGGACACCATTGTGTCCATTCTGACTCATAGTGACTCATACTTTATGTAACTCCTACTTTGAGAAGCCACAAGCATTTGTGGCCAGACGCATCTCCACAGGGCTTTCTAAGAGGAGGCTGAGCTGCTCCTGCTACTCCAAGTGCTGTCATCCTCTGACTTTTATGTCAGAATACTGGGGAGGAAGGGCCAGAACTGGCTCTTCCACACCCTCCCTTACCAACAGGATGGCACTGAAAGGATCACTAGAACCTGGACATTGGTTGTCTATTCAGAGAAAAGACAGGATTACCTGTATCTAGATAACTTAAAAAGGGGGAAAATGTTTCCAGAAACCTCCTGCAATGCCCTCCATTTGGTCAGCAGGAGCATATTGTGGGACAGACATGCACATGAGTTTTGCTAGTGCCAACCCCAGAGGGATGTCTTCATTGAGAAAAGAGTAGGTTGCCAGCAATTTGAGGTGCACCACCTAGGGCACCAGCAACATAAGAGAGCATACTGGGCCAGCCAGGATGGCCAAGTTAGAGACATGTGGGATGAAGTAAAGTTCCACAGGACCCTTCCAACAACACACAGGCGCCCCGGGTGAGAGCCAGAGCCCTGGAATGCGTGACATGCAAAAGGTAGAGATCAGTCAGTCAATGTTAACCAGAGAAACTGCAAAAACCAAGAGAGAGGACAATGGAGGCAGTTTAGGAGAGGTATTGGCTCCTTCTGGGCCAGTCTTTATTGGTGCAATGCACAGAAGGGACTTTAAGAAGGAAGGGAAGCAGGGGAAGTGCCTCAAAGTAGTAGCAAACCTCCCCTCTTGTGGGACACACACCAGTCTCACTCTAAAGACAAGTCATGTCTTATCTGCAAGATAGAACTTCAGTTATGGGCCAACCCAGTGGTCAGCAAACTGAGGCTCAAGAGCCATACACAGCTCTTTCCATGTGAACATGTGGCTCTGAAGTCACATTGAAAACATTTGAAGGTTATTACTTTAGATTACGGTTATTTCATTTGCTTGGAAAAACCTATTTAAGGCTCTTTTTGATTGATTTTCTAGTTGTTAGGAGGGACAGGATTGACTCTTTAGTTTCAAGAGTTTGCCGACCCCTGGGCTAACTCATTATAAAGGATTTGTTCCTATTCAGTGAAGTCATCGATAATGACCCATTTTTAGGGATAAGAAAAAGGACATTGACCAGGTGTGTTTTGAGGAGGAAGAGAAATTCAAACCAGTTTGACCTCCCACCAGTTTTCCAAAAAGGAGAGGTCTTCCCATAAAGAAAATGTGCCCTGCCTTCCAATTCTGTCTACTATCAACTCTGGCAAAAAGGGTTCTCCACGGGATGCAAAAGTCAAGTTTAACTTTATGGGTTGTGAGATTGGGCACCCGTTGGTTTCTGACTGAACTGTTTATTCAGGGAATTCACATTTCAAGGTACCCCACAGTGCCCCTGCCGTGGCCTGAGGTCTTTGAGTTCAGCAGGCTAATGAGTTACACAGAAGCTGTCGGGAATCAGAAGCGAGGATCTTCGAAGATAGTAGATGTTGAACCAAAAGCAGGGTCAAAAGAAACTGAGCCTATAATCAAATGAATCTCTTAAATGAAGTTGATTCAGGCAGGAGATTCGCCCACTGGGTAACACAAAACCACATACTTCACCAAATACCAGCACAGAGTAGGTTATACGCATGAAACCTGGAAGTCAAGGGCAGGTTCTGATTGGTTTATACAACTTGCTATTGAAACAGTGTCAGGAGTCAATCGTTCAGTGAGGACAGATATGACGTCTTTCCCAATCTCATGGGTGATCCAGGTGGCCTGTTTGAGTGGTTGTATGATGATGAGGTGTTGCTGAATGGGTCCTCATGGTGGTGGAGTGGACATTAGCAGGACACAATCAATCCTCCATGAGCTGCATCCATCCACCATTATGATTTTTTTATAATTCCTAAAGCTAAGTATGCAACATATTGTTGAAAATATTCCCTATGCATTGGCTGACACCTAATTTCCTTTCTTCAAGCTCTATGGAGAAGTACATTATAATAACAGCACTTTCAATGATAGATAATGTGTAGTGAATATTTCAATGAATAGAGCAGTGAGCTAGACACTTAATCTTGTATTACATCATTAATTAAATTTTATAATAATGCTAAGAAATGGCATCTACTTTCTTAACCTCATCTCTCCTTTCCCCATAGATTCTAATCCAGTCACGTTAAATAGCTGACATTTCATTACCTGGTCTGAACTTCTAGACACTGCCAAGTTCTTGTCTGGTCTAAGTCTTCTGCATACCACAAGCAGTCCTGGTGGTGCTGTTGGGTAAACAGTGAACTGTTAACCTCAAGGTCTGCAGTTCAAACCCATCAGCCATTCCTGGGGAGAAAGATGATTCAGACTGCTTCCCTAAAGATTTATAGCTTTGGTGCACGGGACTGCAGCCCACTAGGATGGAGGTTGAATTCCAGCAGCGGCTCCACAGGAGCAAAGGCTGGTCCTCCTACTCTCACCACCAGAGGGCAGTGATGCCCCAAAACAAAACAAAATTATAGCTTTGGAGACACTCCAGAGCAGTGGTTCTCCACCTTCCTAATGCCATGACCTTCACACAGTTCCTCACATTACGGTGACTCCAGCCCAGAACATTATTTCTGCTGCTACTTCATCACTGTCATTTTGCTCCTGTTATGAATCGTCCGATTGGCAGGATGCATTTTCATTGCTACAAAGTGAGCATAATTACAGTCTAGTGATTCATCACAAAAGCAATATGTAATTATATAGAGTGAAATCTCTATTTTTAATGACAAATAAATGACATTTTGTCTGGAAGCATGGTGTAGCATAGGTAACAGTCTTCACGCGGATACTCACAGGTGGCTGTATCTGCACGTGGACGGACCACCTGAAGACAGAGAGAGGCGCAGTGTCTTGGTTCCTCTGATGATCAGAAATAGGTGTGTTCCAATGGTCTTAGGTGATCCCTGTGAAAGAGTTGTTTGGCCCCCAAAGGGTCAGAACCCACAGGTTGAGAACCACGGTTCTAGTGGGTCAGTATGAGTTGGAATTAGTTGCTTTGATTTTGGTTTGAGTTCTGCTGGTCCCTTTTTATGGATCCCTTTGCTAATTCCATTGAGTCACCTTCTCCTGACCTCCTTGTCCACATCCCAGGTCCTCTAGTGTGAGCCCACAATATCTTAGGTTAGCAACCTTCTGACACATCTCATATCTATTGTTCTCAGCAATCTTTCCACTGGTGTGCTTCTTACTTCAGTGTGCATAGAGATCTGGCTGCAATGGAAATTCTGATTCAGTAGATCTGGGTGGGGAATTCTACCTCATCGACAAACTGCCAGATGATACTGATGCTGCAGTGCCTGGACCACTCTTGGAGTAGCAAGTTACTAAACAGTGAGTCTCTTAATTTTAGGAATTTTGTCTCCCAAGTGTGTGATCCTTGACATCCTGCCTATTTTTTCAGATAGGCAAAATATTGTTCATAAATATCAGATGAGTGAATATACAAATATGACTAAATGGACACATTGCCCTGATGACCCTCTTCCTACCTCAAGTCAGAAGCATGTTTTCTACTCTGGGAGAGCTTTATCTCAACTGCTTGTGCCTTGCCCATGATGGTCTTATTGTTCAGCTCACTTCACTACCCATTTTTCTGTTCCAAGTTGCAGTTTCCCGTTTCCAAGTACTACTATCAAGAAATTGAGAGAGGCAAAGCAATTTGAGATAAACAACAACAACAACAAAATTCTAGTTCAACTTCTTTCCTGAGTTTCTTGTTTCCATTTGTCCTTTCAGCCTGGGTAGAGGGTTTTGTGTGTGTGTGTTTAAAAAGACAATGAATTCTTACTCTCCAGAGCATAATGGGAAATCCTGGATATCCACTCACTTTGGGTATGGTTGGACGTTCACAGGAACACTGCTCAGCCTGTTGATTCCAGACTCACCCACATGTTAGACAAGTGTACCTTATTAAAGAAGTACTGGAAAGTCCACATGATCATGTTTAGCCTCTGCCAACTTTCAAAACCCCAAAATATGCTTTCTAGATATTAGCACTCTCCCTGGCATAGTCTTTAACCAATAGGAGAATGCCCTTCCATGTGCTTACAAATGTATGAGTCATGAAAATAATGTCAGGTCTGGGACTAGCATCCGAATAAAGCCCGCCTCTTTCTTCTGTGTCTGCCCATCAGGTGAGGCAAGACAGTAACAAATAAACCCTGTGCTCTTGGTGGTATAATGCAGTTTGGTTCCATCCATCCTCCATTTTGTGTCTCCACCAATTGGAGCAAGAAGCCCTGGTGACACTGTGGGCTAGCATTGGGCTGCTAGGTGCAAGGTCAGTGCTTCTAATCACCTGGTGCTCCAGGAGAAAGCGAGGCTATCTGCTCCCATCAAGATCTGCAAGCTCAGTAACCATATGGAGCAGTTCAACGTTGAGTTAGAATCAACCCGATGGCAGTGGGTTGGCTCTTGGGTTTCACTAATTGAAACCTGTGACTTCCAACCATGATGTAACAGAAGAGGGTGATGGAAATGACATGCTTATCCTTCATCGCTTTACCCACTTGTGTCATTTCCAGAGTGCATTGGTGAAAATTAGTCACCTGGCCAAGTCTAGCTTCTCCAGAATATGAGAAATGTTGGGGTGGACATGATGAGTCAATGAACCTTAGAGGTCTCACCATAGTCATAAACTCGAATACAATAAAAGTAGGGTTGGCATGGAATGATCTAAATAGGAGATAGACTCAGCAGCCCCAGATTGTGGTACCCGAGGTTAGAACTCACGAGGGTGGTAGAAGGACAAGTTGCAGGGGACCCCTGGATGTCTAGAATGGCCTCTAAACAGAACCACAAGATCAGAATCAAGGAGTAGCAGTTCCTTGGTGATGGTCAGTGGCGTTGAGGTGGGAGAGGATTTACACCTTGTAGCTGGGTCCAGAAGCAAAGAGACAGGTCCAACTCCTGCTGAAAGGCTTTGGTGTTCCATCTCACCTTTCCATTTAGAGGCTTCAGATGTCAAGTCTCCAATCATTCGGCACAAGAGTGTTCCTCTGAGACAGAACATGCCTACCTGAATTATAGTTGTGGGGGAGTCTCTACATGGAATAAATCTTCTGTCTATTGACATGGTGGATGCCTAGGAAAGAAAGATGCAAAGCGTAAGAAAAGGAAGCAGTAACTCCCTGGGGAGCCCAATGGGGGCTGTGTCTAGTTCTCCAACTTGCAAGCCTTTCCTGACTCTGCTGGCTTTCCTGACTAAAATGGATGAAATGATTCAGTCATATTCTACAGTGCTCTCTGGCGGGCATGTGCAGTCATTGCAGGAGCGACATCATTGTCATTGTCAAAGTTCGAACTTTGATCTTCGGTGACTCATTTAAGTTATTCTACTATGGACTCGCTAACAGGAAGGGGGAGTGGAAATTAGGAAGAAAAGCCTGGTGATCACTTCCCCCCAAATAGTCAGAGTCACAATGGTTCCATTCACAAGAGATAACGGTGACGACGCAAAACTGGTCAGCTGAGACAACATGATGCTATGCAGAGTAACCACTGCCACTTGAGTTCTCTTAAGAGTTGCTGCAATCTTTTCCAAAGAATCCCTCCCTCTGACAGCCACTCCTGTACTTACAATGCGACTTTGCAATGTTGTGTTTATAAGCCCCCGTGAAGGGAACCCTTGTGGCATAGTGGTTACTCCATGGGCTGTGATCAGTTGGAAACCGCCAGCTGCTTCATGGGAGAAAGATGGGGCTCTCTACTCCTGTGAATCGTTCCTTCCTGGAAAACTTGTTTTTAGTCTGCGTTTGAAGCCCTGCTCCCAATGTGTTGGGTGAATAAAAGGCCTTTAGTCCATCCCTTAAAACCTTACACAACATTCTCCAAAGCTAAATTAAAAATAAAAACCAACAAGCTCACTGTCAGAGAAATGTGCATTGTCCTATAAGAAGACAAAGCCAGGGCTGAGCCCCGGTGGCGTAGTGTTTGTGCGCGGGACTTTCTGGCCCACTGGGATGGAGGTTCAATTCCAGCAGTGGGGCTGGGCCTCCTACTCCCACTGCCGGAGAGCAGTGATGCCCCCCCCCAAAAAAAAAAGAAGACAAAGCCATACATTTGCCAATTAGCTGCCTGTTTTGCAGAGAAGTGGAACTATAAGTGCACTAGCTTTTGTCTTTAGATCTAGGACCACCCTAAACAACGTGAAGCCTGGATTGGAGAAAGTTACTTGGTATAATTGAAAGATGAGATCATCTCTTGCCTAGAGGACCTTCTTTCCCCCTCTTCATGTCAGTCCATCCTTCCTGCTTCTCCTTGGCTTAAAGGGCTCTCTGGGTGTTTTTGTTTTGTTTTATGAATTGAACTGTGTTTCCCCAAAAACCTAATAATTCGAAGACCTGGAACCTATGAACATGGCCTTATTTGGAAAAATGATCTTTGCAGATATATAATATCATATTGCCACCAGATGCACTCTGATTCGATGTGACTGATGTCCTTATAAGAAGATAAGGGAAGAGAAAGAGCCACAAAGAGAAAGTTACCTGGGGCAGAGGGAGGCAGATACTGAAGGAAAGCACCTGCAAGCCAAGTCACTCCAAGAATCGCATGTGACCACAGAAGCTAAGAGAAAGGCCCAAAGCAGATTCTCACCTGGAGCAATCACCTGGAGCCTGACCCTGCAGACCCCTTGGTTTCTGACTTCTTGCTATGAGAGCATACACTGCTATTGTTTTAATCCTCCCAGTGGGTTGTAGTTTGTTCTGGCAGTCCGAAATGAAGACAGACTTCAGTTGCATGCTGCCTGGGTTTCTTCCAGGCTCCTACCTGGCCCTACATTTTCTTCTCCTTGCATTCTTCCCTCTCCTCCATGGAATTGAGCAGCATTTCATCGCTGTCCACACTATGGCCTGAGGCTAAAAGGCGCTCCATGCTGGTGCAAGAAAGAGGGCAGCAAAGTGCTAGTGGCCGACTTACCATCTCTTGCCTCTCTCCTGATGGTTCTACAGTCCTGATGATGTGATGGATAAGGATGATGCTAGTTGGATCGACCCAAAGCAGGGAGAAGGACAAGCATCAAAGTCTGAGGAAGCTCAGAGAGAGTAAGGTTGGTTCTGACTCATGGGGACCATTGCGTTATAGAGTAAACTTGAGTTCCAGAGGGTTTTGGCCACTGTAATCTTTACAGAAACAGATTGCCAGGCCTATTTCCCATGGAACTTTTAGGGGGGTTTGAACCAATAACTCTTCAGAGTGCAGTTGAGTAGACATTATTTGCACTACTATTTTGGAACTATTTCTTCCATGTCACTCACTCCAAAGCTTTGTGCAGTCTTGTTGCTCCATGCTGTTCAGATGGGTGCTGGCATTGGAGCATTGGCTGACAGAAGGTATATTTTCTAGAGTTTTCACTCTCTGGAAGGATCCAACCCATATTTTTTAAGGTTTTTACTCTATCAATGTCTCCTGCCTTCCTATAAATTACATCCCATTGCAGGGGCTTACATAAAATCTTTCGCTTATCAAGAAAATACTGTCTTGGTTTAAACTCACATGCAGTTCAATTATACCAAGTTCTCCATAGCTTCCAAAATTACATTTAAATGGGGGGGGGGATTGACAATGGTATGGTTTGTAGAAAGTGGTTTTATGAATAGAAAGGATTCCAATAAGACCTCTCTCCACATGTTGAAATCCTGGAGTGAAACTGTGGAGAATAAAAACCAGAAAAGCAGGTGAGCGAAGTCAGACAGGCATCTCAAGGACGCTGTTGTTCCACCTGAAGACCAGAGCTTATCCGAGTACTCCAAAACCAGTCACGGCAGTTTATCAAGTGCCATCCCTTCATTTTAGAGTGAGTGTAAATGAGAGGGTCCCGCAACGGTCTCAGGAAGAGTCAACTTCTTCAGGATGACAAATCATGTGATGATAATGGTTCCATTAGAACTCTCCATGCAGGGTCATCAAGAAAACCACAGCTGCTATGAGAACTCCACTGTGAGAACTTCAGAGTCAATTGGTCAAAATCGAGGGTACACAGCCTTCCACATTTCCTCTAACTCCTTGGAGAAAACATGGATTCTAACACTTGACATAGGCTCAAGCATAAGAACATTGGAACGGACTCCACTGTCCCTAACAACAACATGCACTTCACACAGATGAGAAAGGAAATTAGTGTGACAAGACTGAAATTTTGAGAAGCAGGAACTATTCAGGTAGTACTTTTTTAAATACCCAGTGAAACCCTACCCAAATATTTATTCACATGCTCTCCCCACCCCATCCCGCCACTATCTTTAACCAGTCCAACTGCCATAGGTTGATCCCCACTCTTGGCAATGCCCAGTGAGTCATAGTAGACTCGTGTTCCACAGGGTTTCAATGACAGAGCTGGCAGAAGTGGATCCCCAGGCTGTTCTTCCAAGGTGCTTTGGGGTGGATTTGAGACTTCTACCTCTCCTTCTCTACTTTTCAACCAAGAGGGATTGGCTTGGAGATGTGGCTTTGCAAGTGTGCCTGAGTCAAACCTATCATTTATAAGTGACTCTCATTCATCCCTATGTATATGCTCCGCTAGCTCCCTGTCGTCTAAGGCAGGGTTTTGGGCAGGCCTGGCATCAGAAAGGCTCTGTGGTACAATGGGTCATTCTAAAATTAAACTCAGTGCCATTAAGTTGATGCTGACGCAGAGCAACCCAATACGACAGAGTAGAACTGCTCCTTAGAGTTTCTGAGACCGTAAAACTGTTAGCTGGAGAAGAAACTCCTGTCTTCTCTGGAGGAGTGGCTGGTAGTTTTGAACTGCTGGCTCTGCATATCACAACCCAGCTCATAACCACTATGCCACTAGGGCTCCTGTAGACTTCTATTTTCACCAAACATTTTGTGAAAGCTTGATCTCTCCACATTGTGATCCTCACTACTGAAGTGTTTCATTTACATTGGGATGAATTCACTATTAAACTCATATCCATGCACGATGGCGGGTAAAAACATCACGGTGCACAATTTATAGTTTATTGGAACATTAGCTACATCTGGAAGGAAATAGACCAGCTCAATGAGAAACAAAATGCCCTTGAATGAAAACTTTTACACCTGGTGTTTGTGAGGTATGAAACTCAAGAAGAAGAATCATTGGTTGGGAAATATGGGTTTGGTGACAGAAATTATGTAGGAGATCACCTTAATAGCATTTTACAAGACCAATGGCTATTCGTTGAAAATACATATGCAATGGTATCTCATTGTGGTTTGGTTGCCTTTCTTGAATGACTAATGATGTTGAATGTCTTGTCATGTTCTTATAAGGAGAAAAAAAGGTGTGAGGATGTTCTCTCTTTGTTCAGCAGCAGCTAACCAGGCCAGTGTGAGAACGTAAAAATTAAAATGATACAAATGATATATGAGTGTGTGCCTCAAGAAAAGCCAACATACTGAGTTTATTGGATCATTTCTCCCTAAGGTAATCAGCTTATAAAACCGATTTTATTACATCCATCGGCAATTTCACTCTTTCAACTACACTTAGTCTCACGGCGGAATGAATAATGAATGATGTTTATAGTTCAAGAAATATTGCAAATAGTTTAGGTGACATTTTTCAAGAGGTCGCCATTTAACTGCTATGTGTAATTATTCCCATTTGCAGAGAGGAAGCACACAAGTCACAAAAAAGTCGCCCCAAGTGAAAAGGATGTACATTGAAAATAATTTTTCTTATGAAAATGTGACCACCATTATAATATATTCAGAAGAATTTGGCAGCTGATGGGACATATCTTGATCTTCACCCAAATAAATTTATTTCCATACTGACATTCAAAGTGATCTCATAAAAGAATGTCTCATCCATAAATAAGTCCCACAGACCATATACCATCGATATATTATCAGTGAAATTTGAGTGGATTTTAAAAAAGGCATTGCTCACAATGAAGCATTCAGGAAGGTGAGGCTAAGAAAGTATAAGAAGGTCTATCATTGTATATACTTTTTCATCAGTCTGGAGAATTTTCAAACCATCTGAACCTTGTAGGAACCAACTCCTAGCTAATATTTTGCAAGAAGCCTTCATCTTCCACGTTACCTCCATCTTCTGCTCATTCCCTAACATATGGAAGAAGTACAGTAATATCTGTGATCCAAGGAGTTAAAAAGATATAATCCAAATCTGAAGGAGAGGATGGCAACAGAGTTTCAACTGTGAGATTCTGGTTTGCACAAAGCTATGGATGACAGTAGGAGCCCATACTACCTTCACAGGATCCACACAGGGTATAGGCCTCTGGTGATTCCCCTCTGACCATGAGTGAGGAATGGGACTAACGAGGTTATTAGACGGAGAGTATTGGAAAGAAAATTACAGTAGGTTAAAATGATAACTCTGACTTGAATGGTTTTCAAACTTTGTCATTGGCTCTCCCTTAGAGTTTGATCTGACTTTTAATATTTTCTGGTTCTGGTTCATTTTGTTTTGTTTATTTTTCTTTGTTCTTGTTTCAGATTGGGGCTTATCTCACCTGTGTTTTTCTATTTTTGATAGAGTACTTCACTCTCTGATATATATATATATATATATATATATATATATATATATATATATATATATTTCGGTATGTGAAACTCAGTTTGGGTGAATCTAGAGACAATAACTAGAATAAGGGTTCTTGGGTGGTAACTTCATGCAAGGGAGGGGGTAATGGGGAACCAATATCAAGGAAAAATATTTTGAAAATCATTTTGATAGTAATTGCAGAAAACTGAAGTGACTGAACTATTTAATCAGATGATGTTTGGATTATGTCCTAAGGAAATGATCTGGGGAAAGATGTTGACATTCTATTATCTCTCCAATTATGAACTTTCTCTAGTTGCACACTGTTCTTCTCTTCCACAATCCCACTTGAACATGACATACCTATACTTTGTTCCGAGTTGGTGTGATCAATCCCTCACTTTGTCCTCTCTGAACACTTCCTACCTTTTGCCTGGTAAAATGGACCTTCCTAAAGAAAGTCTTCCTTCATACTGATTTAGTGACTTTTGCACTCATTGGTTGCTGATTATGTCCTTTGCTGCATATGTCATAATTCACACTTGTCTTGTCTTTAAAGTTTATTTCTTTAGTATGCGGCCCTTCTCAAATTTTAAGCTTCATGGAAAGAAGCGTTAGTTTGTTCATCACACTATGCTCACCACCTAAGAATAAAAAAGTGTAGAACTGCCCCATAGGGTTTCCAAGGCTATCATCTTTACAGGAGTAGACTGTCATGTCTTTTTTTCTCATTGAACAACCTCAATATTCTGGGTAGCAGCTAAGCACTTATCACTGCTTTTGAACCTAGAATAGGGTCTGCTGAACAATTAGCCCATTGTCCTAGATAAGGCCCTTTGGGTTTGATTGAACCTAAGTCATTTGATGACAAGTGTGTCTTCCTAAATATCCTGTAACTCCTCCTTCTTACTATGCATAAGCAGGCACACAACAAATGATTATATTCTTCTAAATTGAATCTATAAATAACATTTTCGGGACAATGGGGTGGGGTCTAATGGTTGTTAAGTGTTAATTTCTTAATATTTGCTGGCTATCCTGTGGTTATGTAGAAGAATGTCTTAGCAGGCAATACTCGAATATGTGAGGTTTGAGACATCAGACAGAAATTTTACTCATAAATAGTTGGGTGGAGGGAGATCTCTATAAAGGGCTTGGAAGTTTTCTGTAAAATGAAGTTATCTCAAAAAGAAAATTGAGGGGTGAGCGCTGGTGGCGTAAGTGGTTGAGTGCGGAACTGTAGCCCGTGGGCTTGGTGGTTCAAATCCAGCGGTGGCTGGGTAATGCCCACGACCACCAGAGGCAGTGATGCCCACCAAAAAAAAAAATTCACTGCATCTGAAAGGAAAATAAAAGGAGAAAGCATCTATTTTCAAATGGATTAGGAGAGCAGGCAACCACATCTTTCTCTCACACAGCAACTAAATGAGTAGCAGTATTGATACGTACCTACTAGGTACAAAGTAGATAACTAGATGCTTTAAAACATTGTGTCTGAGATTCTCAGAGTAGAATCCTAGGATTTGTTTTGACATACTATCAAGGGTATTCAAAGTCTAAGGATTTTTTAGTTTTGTGTTTTCCTTTAAATAATAATTTGAAAAGAATTAATATGCCACATTCTTGATCATCAGAGCGCCCTTATTTTAAACCAAGAACTGTCTCTTCCGTCAGAACTGTCTTACTTTGTTTTAGAGTCACTTTGGCCTGCAAGTGATTTCCCAGAGTGACAGCGCTTTAACTTGCAGTATTTTGATAAGTACATCTGGCTTCCGCTAGGTTAGCATGTCCCACTGTCCAAATGACAGCAATCAACCCACATCTGCCTTTGAAGTCAATCTGAATTCTTGAACTAGATATAACAGCAAAATGTGATTTTGCAGTAATAAGCTGCACTTGAAAGACAGCCATAGACAAGGCCTGTAGTTTCTAAAGTGCTTATTTTTCAGAACTTTATTTAAAATCATGAAAACCTCAAAGTGTAGAGGAAGAAAGTATTAGGTTAACTGTCAAGGGTTTATAAGAAAACCGAAGCTGATGTAATTGTACCATCCCAATAAATGAAATAGCCTCCCAGGACATGATAGACAGAAAACTCCTAAAACAACATCCAAACAGGGCAGAGGTCAAGGAACATATCAACTTGTACCATTCGGCACTACCTAAAGTAAAATATGCATCACAAAATCTAGTCTGCTAAACATTTTTTTGCAATTTTTCAGCATTGCCATCAAGACAATGGATTGCTAATTCAAAATAATTGTATAGTTAAATGGGAAAAATTATGACAGTGATAACTAAATCATGACCCAAACAGCAACTGTGGCACAGTAATTTATGTGATATGGTTCTTCTAAGCAATCTCTGTAACTCCCACCCCAAAACTGGTGGGACCCTGCAGACTAGTATATTTCTTCTTTTCCAAATGAGTCTCCGTAAGAAGAACTGGAGAAAATGTGAGCATGATTGTAGGATTCAGTTGTTATTGATTATTAACAGGTGTTCCTTGTAACTGTAAAAGCTTGAAACTCGGATGGAAAGACCAGTCACTTGGCCATCTTACTGGGTTTATGCCAAACCAGGTCAGAAGCAGGAACAGGAGTCTCTTGCCACCAGCAAGAAAAAAGAGCCAGGAGTACAGTGCATCCTTTGGGCCCTGAACCCCTGCATGTTGAGCCTTCTCAATTCCGGAGACAGAGTAGTGGTCCCAGGGAAGCAGAAGACAGAGGAAGCAGAGGAAGACAAGCACCAAGACCAAGAGGAAAGCAGCAGATGGAGTGGGGGGCTTCCCAGGCCAAGGATCAAATACTTCTGAGTGCAATGGGGCAAGAGTCTTGCTTGTGGAATCAGACGCTTCTAGCCTTTCACGGAGTTAGATGCTGAGTGCCTTTGGACTGAGGCTTACTGCAGAGTGGTGTGATGGTGGAGTGGGATGTCCTGGGGCATGTATGCACAGAACTCAAAGAGCTTTGTACCAATTCCCAAACAGGGCAGAGGCCAAGGAGCCAGGTATGCCTGTGGGCATGGCTAGAAAGAGACTGTTCTGCCAGAAGAACTGATCCTTAAAGTAACCTGTTAACCTCCATAGTAATCACTCCCCTAATCATGAGTCTGTGAGTTCTGCATGGCCATGGCAATGGATGATGACCCCCAGCAGAGGAGGAGATGCTGTGGGAGAGATGGGGTGTACCAGCACTGGTAAGAGGGATGGGAGTGGCGATATATCTGATCTCCACCTTAGCTGATATTGACCTTGAGTCACCTTGCCCCCTTGTAAAGTCCCAGGAGGTTCTTGCATTGATCCATCCTGCTTTACATGTGAAAAACAACAAAGCCAAAAGCAAGTAAAATATAGGATACTCCAATATTTTCTTCAAATATTAGATACAGAATTAAATAATTAATATTTTGATTTTTATTTAAATTAAGGAAAACCATCCTCATTCTTCCAGTTCTTCTTACCCTTCTTGTATCGCTACTCTCATTATTGTTCCTGTTGGGAGCTCTTGTCTGTATCCGTGTGCATGCTCCGGTCTAGCCAGATTTGTAAGATAGAACTGGGGTCATGATAGTGGCGGAAAGGAAGCATTAGAGGACTAAATGAATGCCGGTTGTTTTTTTGGTGCTATACTGTTCCCTGACTGGTTTGTTTCTCCCTTGTGACCCTTTTGTGAGGGGATGTTCCATTGTTTACAGATGGATTTTCAGTACCCACTCCAACCTCCCTCATTCACATCAGTATGATTATTTTTGATCTTGTAATGCCTGATACCTGATCCTGGCAATACATCATGATCACACAGGCTTTTATGCTTCTTCCATGTGAGTTTTGTTGCTTCCCTAGAAGATGGCCACATATTCAACTTCAAGCCTTGAAGATCCCAGAAGCTATATCTTCTAATAGACACCATCAGCTTTCTTCACTGCATTTGCTTATGCACCCATTTTGTCTTCAGTGATCTTGTGGGAGGGTGAGCATCACAGAAAGCAAGGCTGTTAGAACAAAGTCTTCTTGCATTGAGGGAGGACTTGAGAAGAGATCCAATGTCTGCCTGCTTCCTTAATAATAATAATAATAATAATAATATATATATATACACAGACTTATAGCCTTATCACTGTGTATCAATATTTTTACATATATGCATGCCTTTATAAATATACTTTGCTTCCTAGCTCTTTCCTCTATTTCCTTTTACTTTTCTCCTGTCCCACTACATGTTCAACCTTGATTTGACTCGCAGTCATTCCTCTCAACTACATTGCACTTGATAAAACCCCACTAGGCATTCCACATCCTCATCACCACCGAATGACATATCTTGTCATTCCCTTGTCCCTGGATTAGTTGGCTATCCTCTCCCTTTTCCCTGCCTCCCCCTCTCCCATACCCCCCACCCTCAACCCTCTGTGCTATTGTTTTCTCCTTGGGATGGCAAACATTCCTGCCTATCTTTGACAGATAGACATGGGAGCGGAAAGCCTGTAAGTAAATCCAGGTCTGTCTGCTGATCCTTATGAATGGTTTCTGATCAGGTCTGACAAGGTGCCAAGCCCCCAAGTCAGAAGTCTATTTTCTGGATTCCTCAGGAACTTTGTTGCATTGTTCCCCTTGCTGCTCTGTTGGGTTCCCATTGCTCTTTACCCCAGTGTATGGGGTTAGCCTGGTCACAACTCCTGTGTTGTGTCTTCAGCACTGTTACCTATATCCTGTGGATCAGTGAGGGGGGCATTACGTCTCCTGGTGGGGCCTGCCCTATATTCTTTGCTGTGCAATGGCTGTTCCAGCTGGAATGTTTTCCTTTAGGCTTGGCAGACCAGGATGCAGTTTTCCTCTCTCCCCTTTCCCTCACCCTCTTCCCCTTCTTCTTCTCCCTCTCCCCCATTTCTCCTCCACCTCTCCCCTCTCCCCCTCTCCCTTCCCTCTGTCCCTCTCTCTTCCCTCTCTCCCTCTTAGTTTGCTCCCCTGTGGTGTGGGCAGACTCTCCCTGGGCTATATCTTCAGTGCTGTCACAAAGGGGTCAATGTAGCTGGGATTGGGGCTGGCCCTACAATCCTTTCTGTTAGTTCACTGCTCAATGCTGGTACATTGCCCTCAAGGTTTGGTACATCAGGATGAAGTCTGGTTCCTCTTCTCCCTTTGTGTTATGTAGACACATAAACAATGTCAACCCTGTTGAGCAGAGTTTGGGGGGGGTTTCCTTATATAAAATCATATAATCTGAGAATAATGACAGTTTCACCTCTTCTTTCCCAAAAATGAACACATTTGATTTCTTTACTTTGCTGTATGCTTTTATCTAGGACCTCCAGTATGATGGTAAATAAAGTGGGGACATGGGGTGAGCATGACTGGTCCCCTTTTTTTAGTGGGATTATTTGTCTTTTCTCCATTGACTACCATGTTAAACCACAATTTTTTCAATTGCCTCGTATGCATGTGAAATATGAACATTGAATAAGAAAGACCAGAGAAAGATTGATACATTTTAACAGTAATGCTCTGGAAGAGGATCTCATGGTTGGTAAATTAGGGAGGAACAAAAAGAAAGCCTTTGACGAGATGGATTTGCCCAGTGGCTACAACCATGGCCTGAAACAGAAAGCAATTGTGAGGACGGCACCAATTCAAGATCAACAACAACAACAACAACAGCAACAGCAACTATAATCTAAAAACATTCTTATGACATGGCCCTACTCAATACTGGCCCTCAGGGAGAGATCTCTGACAATATGGGTGTGACAACCAAGTGTGGTGAAGAAACCAGAGAATGCCCCGCTATCAGAAAGGAAAACATCTGGAGCCACCCAACTGAGGTATCAACTAAGTCCACAAAGAAGAAACACATTAACCTTTGTGAGCAAAGGTTTATAAAGAATAAAATCCAAATCTGGAGGAGGAATGGTAATAGAGGATAAATTCTGAACACACAGTTTTGAGAAGACTATGGATGACAGTGGAAGCCCGAAATCCATTTGCATGATCCCCATGAGGATTACGCCTTCTGTGAATTCCCTCTCATTGTAGTCCAGCGACATGAAAAGTCTTACTATCAGAGAGTATCGCAAAGTCTATTATTGGCAAATGCAATTAGGTCAAAATGTAGCACCTTATCACTTGATCTCCCTTTTGATCGATTTCAAATTTTTTCACTTTTAAATATTTTCTGCTTTCTTTTCTATTGGGGTTTTTCTCTGTTGTATTTTGCCTCCATTATTTGTTGTTGAGGGTGTTTTGTTTCCTGAATAGTGTTTTGTATGCTTTTTCTGTATATGAAATCCAAGGTGGGTAAATCTATAGGGACAGTAACTGGATGAATAATTATCCAGGAAATACAACAGAGGATCTTTGGAGAGGGGTAGATGGGAGCCAATAATAACAACCACAAAAAAAGAAGAAAAAGTTCTAAAATGTTATGGTAGTGATGATTTTGTAACTCTTTTCAATATGATTGAACTACTGAATTGTATAGTAAGTGAATTGTGTGCCAATGAGAAAAAGAAAAGGAATGGCTCACTCTGGGTTAGAAGTGAATAAGTTCAGTCTGGTTCAAGACTGTGGCTCATCTACAAGTTGAAGCTTATTCCTGACTCCTATAGCTGCATGGGCTGATAAACAGGAGGCAGGAAGAAGACCACACACTAGTGGGTGCTGAGCTGAGTGATCTGAGATAAGCTAAATGAATCTAAGGTCAGCAGTTCACTACTGGCTCCTGAGATTGGGAGGCAATAAAACAGGAGATGACCAATGCAGGATCCAAATCCATACACTGTCAGTTTATATTAAGAGTAGGACACACTCTGGATGGAACTTCCCTCAAATGTATCAAGACTGACACCAGATTAAGGTCAATCTTCTCAAAGGCTTGGCTGTTTCACAAAAGATCACATCTAGGCTAGATCATATAATGGGAGACTCCTAGTCCACCCAAGTTGACATAAAACCTATACTACATATCACCCAAACTCATCATATTAGAGCATTTTCCTATATGTAAACCTTCACTGAAAAGAAGAAGTAAATAGGGAAGTAGGAGGAGCAGCTGGTCTAACATTTTTGAAGGCATTATTTCATGTATTTTAATTTTCCCTCAATTGTGATAGCCTCATGTAATGCTATTTGGGGCATAGAAGTCATACAGATAGATGCTACATCTTTTTACCTGGCTTCACTTAATACCAAGGATATGACAAATTATGAGAGAGGTTGTTTGATAAGGGGGAGAGTGGCAGAAGTTAATGCATCATTCCATAATGAAAATGCTTTTGGTACAGACAAAGAAATTAGAATATATTGAGATGGTAAATTTCTACAAGTCCTTCAACTAAAAGTTTACCATTTATGAAGCAACCTACTCCATCAGAATGTGTAAAACATAAAACAGTTCTAATTGTGTGCATAAGCTTGCATTCCACTGCTTCTCGGTGTCTGCTGAGTTCAAAGGGTGCCATCTGCTACAGATGTCTTTACCACTACAAATATTTTATGTTCTCTGTCAGAGTAGGCAAAAGAGAATGTGAAAAATAATGTACTAAACAATATAGTGGTGCTGTTGAAGAAGCAACAAAACATGAAGGCCTGTGACCCCTCCCATGGAAAAACAAGGCAGACTTCAATTAAAAGGATCTCTTGGAGGGTCAAATTCACTACCAAAGAAGCTGAACACTGCAGTGGATGTGCTGAGCTTCTTTAAGGCATCAAAACTGTACCCACTGTCATTGACTCGACTCTGACTCATCTCACCTGAACTGTCTATTTGGTTAGCAGTCCAACCCATTATGCTACCAGAGTATCTCCCATTCGTTCTATTTTTCTTTGTCAGTGCTCTCAGTTTTTTTATTAATCATTTTATTGGGAGTTCTTACAGATAGTACAACAACCCATAACTCCGTTGAATCAAGCATAAGTTTACAATTACTACCACCATCAGTTTCAAATCATTTTCTTTCTTCTTGAACTCATCTCCCATTTATGCCCTCCCTTTCTCACCCTACCCGCTAGGAACCCTTATTATTATATTGTATCATTCTTACTATTTGCCACATCTTACACCATCCAGTGTTTCCATTCACCAGAAATTCTAGTATTCATTACCCTCAAGGGGGGGTTATGCAGTCATCATTGTTATCAGCTTGCCCTTCACCTCACCCCCACACCTCTCTTCCCATACACTCAGGGAATCATTACTCCCATTACTGTTTCTGAAGGGCTATATAGCTTGGCTTTCAGGCATCGAATGCTTTTAATTGTATAATTTGTATAAATGAGCATACTCAGGTCTAAGAAGATTAATGAGGTAAAACAAAGACCATAATAATAAGGGAAGGATATATTAAAGAACTAGAGGATAGTTATGTGTTTCCTCGATGCTATACTGCTCCCTAGATTTATCGACCATTATGGGTAGCCCTGCTGTGAAGGAGTGTCCAATTATCTTACAGGAAGGTTCAGGGTCTCCACTTTGTCCATGCTTCTTCACCTCAGTGGGATTGATTGTTTTTGAACTTCTGCTATCTGACTCACTGTGGTGAGGTGCCCTCAAGTCAGCTCCTACTCATAGAAACCATGCAGACAACAGAAGGCAACACCCATCCTGGTCTTAGACAACTATTATGTCAATCCATCCGTGAAGGGCCTTCCTCTTAGTTGTTGCCCCTCTACATCGGCAGGGTTGATGTCTTTCCCCTTAGATGTAGTTTTAAAGGCTGCAGATCTTTATGGGAGCAAATGGCCTCATCGTTCTCCTGCAGAGTGGTTGCCGCATCCAAACTGCCAACCTTGCGGTTAGAAATTCAGTATTTACCCAATATCACCAACAGGGCTCCTGAGATTCTTTAAAGAGAAGCTAAAAATTGTCTATATGTTACTAGATACCAATGGTGGGACTTCTATTCTAAGAGGGAATAGAACAAGGTCAACCCCAGTCAATAAGCTGCATTAGTGACAGAAAACAGTCTAGCAATGCATATCCATGACACATGGGAATAATTGAGCCATTTAAAACAGACAAAAAGATCAGAGTAAAGGCCCTGAGACCTAAATCCTTAGGATCTCAGTAGAGAAGAGAGTGAGTCCATAAATCTACTAGTGATTATAAATTTCCACTCTCAAGATCAAAGGAGAAAATAAAATGTGTGCTCTCACTAGTTCTAACTCATGGTGACCATATGTGTCACTGAGTAGAACTGATCCATCAAGGTTTCTTGGCTCAACAGTAGTAGATCACCAGACCTTTCTTCCATAGTACTGTTGGGTGGTTTCCAAGTGACAACCTTTAGAAACCATGTGTGGAATAGATCAGAAACAGGGGGGAAGTGATTCATGGGTACAGTTAGGGCCAGGGTAACAGACAGCTAGTTTCTCTCTCAGATTTCCACTAAAAAGCTGTTGGAGCTCAGGCAAGTGAGCACAGGTCCTTAAATGAAGTGTACAGAGATCAAGCACAGCAGCATAGGAAACCATGTCTCCATCCATTGTATTAAAGAGGAAGATGGAGTAGTGCTCTTGAGATAAATGCAAATCACCATTGTTAACATTTTTAATAAGGCTGTCAAAACTCTTCTTCAAAGATCCTTTCAGCTATTGTAGGCATTTTGGCATACTTGAACTTTCTAGTTATGGTGAGCAAGAGGCAATGTGTGTCCTTATGATGGGGTATCAGCTACAATGCTGAGAAAAGCAGCGCTTCACAAAGTGTTAAACTTAGATGTGCCAATAGAAGGTTTGCCCACAGATGGGAAGGGCTTACAATGAATCACAATGTAAATATCTGATGAGAAAGTATAGGTGTCAAGATAGGTAAATGTCCCTATAGTTTATAAAGGCACACTGGGACTGCTAACCCAAAGGTCAGTGTCTGGAATGCAGCAGCTATTGCACAAGAGAAACAGGAGTCTGTCTGCACTCATGAAAATTCACAGAACCTCTACAGACCAATTCTATAAGGTCACTATGACCAGAAGCAACTAGATGGCAGAGAGTTATTTTTGGTGTGTTTTTTTTTCATGGATATGTGTGAGTGTGTGTGTGTGTATAGCCAGTAACTACATATGAAAAGAAACTCACTGACATACAGTCAATGCTGACTCTTCTTAGCAATCCCCTGTAAGTTCTCTGAGATGGCAACAATTTATAGTAAAAAGTCCCGTCTGTTTCCCGAGGACCTGCTGGCAATTTCAAACTTCCAACCACGTGTATCGCAGTCCACACAGAACCACTACACCCTCCAGGCTCCAGTTACATACTAGAAAAAAAGCAGTGTGTGTGTGTGTATATATATATATATATATATATATATATATATTTCATCACCAGAAGAAAACAATAAGCATAAAGATACATATGCAACAATAAGTACAAAGTAGAAAATGAATCGTGGCACAAGTCTATCATCAGAGAAACAGTTTAAAACGTCACCACCACCACCCCATCACCCCACCTCCCACCCCCCACCCCCCGCAAAAGCCACCGTCATGGAATTGATTCCTACTCATAGCAACCCTACAGGCGTAAACCAGTTCATCTCTCTCAAGGTCACTCAAACTACTGACCCTGTAGTTTGCAGTTCAGTGTGTAGCTCACTATGCCATCAGGGCTCTTAAAGACTTAAGGTACTTCAATGAAATAAAATACTATTCTGCCATTGAACACTATAATATTAGATATAATACTGCCAAAGATCCTAAAATATCAAGGAAACATGCATGGGTATGTAATTAAAGCAAGATTCGAAACAATATGTACCAATGATGTGAGCAGGTAAGGGAGATGCAGAGAAAGGGGATTGGAAGGTTCTAAAAAAAGGACATGACCATTTTTCCCCATTTAAAAAATGTAATGCATTTTACATGACTTTATAATAAACAAGCATTTGTGCATTTGTAATAAGACAATAATTACGTATTCCATTCATTCAAGAAGTTGACTGTGTAACAAAGTGCTGAGTTCCTTACACACACGATCTAGCTGTCTACTCAAAGATAACTGATAATAATCATCTTGCTCTGTGTTTCACTAGACTCACATACAAGCTTATGCACGTGAGAGGGGGATATTTCCTTTTCTACCATGTTACCCAGAGGATTGTTTGATTGTCATCCCCTTGTTTAGTAGCATTATTGTTGCATCTTGCCATGTGAATATAAAAATCAACCCATTGCCATAGAGTTAACTCTAAATCATTGTGACCTTACAGGAAGGATGATGTTGAAGTATCTCATAAGATTTCCAAGGCTGTCATATGTACAGAAGCAGACAGTCACATCTTTATCCTGAGGAGCAGCTGGGGTCTAGAACTTCTGACCTCTCCCTTAGCAGCCAAGCACTTAGCCACTAAGCCACTGAGGCTCCTTATTACTTTCCTGAAAAAAAAGGTGACTTTCCATATCACGGAGCCTTCGCTGTAATAAGTTCAAGATCATATTAGTCTCAATAAAAATGCATGTGGTAGTTAGATGATTTTAGGTCAATTTGAAGATGTATGAAGGTGTCAGGATCGAATTCAACTTGTCAATCAGGCCATAGCTTGATGGTGCTTCCTTGGGAGAGGGGGGGCTTCTCAGAACTAGGACCTTGGGAACCTCTTTTTCCTCTGACACTCTCTTCCCGCTTGCTGGGATTCTGGTGACCAGCTTGAACGTTGTCATGTTTCCACCAACCTTGGATCCACATGACTCTGCACCCACCAGCCTGTGATCTTCCTGCATTCTGTGTCATTGCATGTAACTGAAGAGGGAGTTATAGACTAGTACTAGATTGACGGACTTGAGTTGAACGGGACTGGGGTGCCATCTTGATACATAATTACTCCTAGATTTAAAGTTCTTTCTTGAACACTTATGATTGTTACTGAGTTTGTTTCCATAGTCAATTTGGCACGGCCCAATGCGCATTTGCAATTTCTGTGATTCTGTGATGCTGGGGTTGCCGGTGCGGCCATAGGAACCACTCTCCTTTACTCATCTTTAATATTATCACTACAAGAAAAAACTTTCTAGATTTACATATGAAGGAGCATCATAAGGATCATGAAAAAAATGGCATTAAAGATCCTGAAGTTTTTTCCACAAAATTTTTGAAGCTCCCTTGTATAACCTCAAGTGCCATGGAGTATTTCGTCTTGTAGCATAGATTCTCATAGTTGAGAATGCTAACTCAAAAGGTGTATCTGTTTTTTACTTTGATAGTTGTTATTGACTTTGGCAGTTAATGGACAGGTTTTTATAAAGGTTCTATGGACACCTACCCACCAACAATGCATGAGTGTCTGTCTTCCTAGATTATCACCAATACTGAATGGTATCAATCTTTTAGTTTTTTTCAAATAGACAAAAAAATAGATATCAAAATGGCTTACCTCCTTTCATTAGGTAAAGTGACCAGATTTTAACATTGGTAAAGCGGGACACCATTGAAGGGAAGGGGGATAGAGGAGGTATATTCCCTTCCTGTACTCCCGCCATTCTCTAGCTTGTCATGCATTCTTTCCTAAAATTGGGACTCTTAAAACACTGCAGAATGCGGGAAAAATGGTTTAAAAGCGGGACTGTCTTGCCAAAAGTGGGACGTCTGGTCACTTTATTTGCCACTTGCATGTCAGTTGCTACCACTATTCTCATTGTTTTCTAGTATGTCATTTTTAAATCAGTTTGTAGGAGCTCCTTGTAAGTTGGGATAGAAATGTTTTGCTGGTCCTGCCTACTGCCCTTAGTTGGCTCAGCCCATGTCTTCCTTTTAGAGATTTTTACTACGTTGGAGCCAATTGTTAGTCCATTGATCATTTTCCTGAGTGCTTTGTTTCTATTCCTGATTCTTGATCTCCTCTCACACACAAGCTTACATAAAACCTCTCCTGGGTGTTTCTAATTTCTATCAAGATTTTCTTTTTTACATTGATTTTTCAATCCATTTGACATATATTTTTGTAAGTGGTAACAAAGTATACCACCAATGTTTAATAAACAATTTTCCTTCTGATGGTATTGCCATCTTTTCCAGTATTAAAAGCAAAACCAGTGGTCATTGATTTGATTCCAACAAACAGCATCATGATGTGTCACAGAAGAGCTGGGCTCTGTGGCATTTTCAATGGTTGATTTGTCAGAAGTAGATCGTGAAACCTCTTTTCTGGTTGACTTCAAACCTGTTGGTTAGCGGTTGAACACACTGAGCCATTTGTGTCTGCCAATGACTCCTTTTTATGATGAACTTCTCGTGTATTTTTGGATGTGTGGTGAGGGTCTTTACTATATTCTATTGTTCTGATTATCATTTCCCAGATCAGGAAAATTCTCTTTTTATTATCATGGAATTATTTTAAGTTTTAAAATTTTTGGACAACCCTCAGTCATATCTTTTATAAAAAATTTAACTTTGTATTGTAATTAGAATGGAGATTTGTATAGCAAATTGATTTTCTGCTTAACAATACATACACATTTTGTTTCATAACATTGTTTGCAATCCCTATAGTGATAATAGGACTCTTTCCACTTCCTCCCTCTGTTTCCTACTTTCAAATCCTTCCTTCCTTCCGTTTTGAGCTTTGTCCCTGAGAAAATGCTGCCCTTTAGATCTCAGTCAGCTAGTAGTTTCAAGGGATGCATACACTCCTGGTGTTCCTGTTCACCTAAGAGCTGTGTCTGTTGTGGGGTTGTCAGTTGAGCCATGAGGAGGAGTTCGGTTCCAGACTGGAAGGGAGATGAAGGGTGATTGTGAAGAGCAGCCTACCAGCTTTTATCAAACCAACCAGCTTGGTCTTTTCTATGATATTAACTTTTGTTTCACATTTTTCTCTCATTGCTTATTCCACTTATTTTTTTTTCATTTCTAATTCCAGCAATGTGTTCATTTGGATTATATTATGAATGACTTTGGATTTACATGTGTGTTTGGGAGATATTGAACTAATACTCAGTCTTTGCAAGCAGTACATGGTGTGTTTCTCTAATTATTTAGGAACTGTTCAATGTTCTTCAGTAAAATGCTACATTCTTTCATCTTGCTACCTGATATAGTACTGGGAATTTTATAGTTTGAAGTAATATGGCAAAAAATCATTATCTACTTCTAACAAGTTAAAAAGTAATACTTATACATACTTATGCCCTGTTTCTACTCATCTGCTCTTCGTTCCTATGGGCATAAGGTGAATAATTTGACAAGTAAGCCTCTCCAGATATGTCCCAGGTTGCAATGCATCCAGCCAGGATCTCCTTGTCCATATTGTGCTATTTGATGATGGGGCAAGGAACAGTACCAAATACTCAGGCATGAATGCAGACCCTATTCATTATGCCCACTGTACCCAGAGGGCCAGATTAACCTAGTCCAGTATGGTCCTGGATTTAGTGCTGTACAGCCAGAATGGGGACAATTTCCCATCATCAAAAGTATGTGTGTGTGAAAGTCATTCTTAGGCTCATAAAGAAGACCAGCAATATTATGAAATATTGATTCACAAAAGAAGACTAATGATATTTAACCTAAATATCTAAAAATCTAGGCAGGGTAAATCAAATTATAGCAAACCATAATACATCTTTATTGAGGAATTTGGTATATCTGTACAAAAGTAGAAGAGTCATTCTGATGGCACAGTGGTTCAACACCCAACTGCTAACAGAAAGGTCAGCAATCCAAACCCACCAGCTGTGTCACAGGACAAAGATAAGACAATCTGTTTCTGTAAGATTGACTCACGTGACACTGCTACAGGTAAGAGCCCATAGCACAGGGAATCCAGGATCAATAAATCCCTTGGGACCAACAATGAGAGTAGAGATACCACAAGGATTAGGAGAGGGTGGGGGAGAAAGGGAAAATCAAATTACAAAGATCAGTATATAACCCCCTCCCAAGGGGATGAATAACAGGAAAGTGGGTGAGATGATGTAAGACAATGATGTAAGATATGGAAATAATAATCTTATCAAGAGTTCATGAGGGAGGGCAGGTGGGGGGGAAGAAAGGGGAGAACATGAGGAGCTGATATCAAGGGGTCGAGTGGGAAGAGAATGCTTTGAAAATGTTGATGGCTGTTGATGCCCAAAAAAAACAAAATAGAAAAGAAAATGATGATGGCGACATGTGAAAATGTGCTTGACATAGTGAAGCAATGTATGGATTGTGATAAGAGATGTAAAAACCCCAAATAAAAGTATTTATAGGCTGAGTCCCGGTGGTGTAGTGGTTATGCACGGGACTGCGGCCCACTGGGACGGAGGTTCAATTCCAGCAGTGGGGCTGGGCCTCCTACTCCCACCGCCAGAGAGCCGTGATGCCAAAAAAAAAAAGTATTTATAAAAAAGATTGACTGACCTGGAAATCCTAGAAGAGAGTTCTACTCTGCCCTGTAGGTTGTTATGAGGAGTCAACTCAATGGCAGTGGGTTTGGTTTTTGCCTTATACAAAACCATCATAATCCACCTATGTAAAATGTACTTGAACATTTATGCCCATGTTAGTATACTAACTCTTTCAAAACTGCATCTTTAATGTGATATTTTTAGAGATAGCTGGAGAGAGACAATAGGTGAGAAGAATATACATATAGTATGCCATGCTTCGAGGACTCACAGGATTTTACATATACATAAAGTGCATATACTTCTTTGCTTTTTATTTTTCAGGTTTTCTACAGAAAACATAAGCAAAATATGGAGCAATCTAATTTAAATGATGTACAGTCTCTTACATTCATACTTATGAGACAGAGCACTTTTGTCATTCCTATTATTTAAATTTACAATATAATGTGATAATGTGGTAGATTAGTCTGAAATAAGTATTTTGATAGCATCTCCTTGTTTCTATTCCATTTTCATTATTAATGACAATAAGCCTAGTTTGCAGGTACAAATGTAAACAGCCCTTTAAAGTAAACAATTTAAAATCAAATTCATAAGGTGTACAGACTAGAAGCATATACCTATCTGAAAAGATTGAAGGAAACATTTTAACCAGTCATAATCCAAAATTATACTGATAAAATGTAGGAAAGGAGAAGTGACCTCTAGTTAAATATATATATATATATATACACATATATATAAAACTATGTCATTGATCATAGGCTAGATCCATCATTTAAATAGTTCTAGGTATTCCTATTATGATCAGAGTTAAAGTCCAACAGATTGTTTCCCGAAGAGTAATGGACATAGTCAGGAGAAGAAAGAATCCGGGTAGAGTTTCTGTGAGAAGGCCATAAACCTATATGCACAATACCTATTGTCCACAGAAAGAATGGTCTTTTATGTGAAGCAGAAGTGTGTGCTGAGGCAATAAGATTCAGCAATAAGATATAATGAACACAGGCCTGGGGCCTGGATCTAAAGCCTGACTTAGACATCTAACTGTGAGTTGAGCCTATTTGTGAAAAGGGCTTGGGAAAGAAGACAGAAAGAGGAGGAAGAAGTCTCGGGTGTGAAAAGCAAAGACATTACTTATTTTATTTGACTTTTTCCATGGCCCACCAGATTGTGGGAGTCTGGTTTACTGCCTAAAGATGCTAGACTGATTATCACTTCCTCTGCCAATGGAAGTGCTATTATATGACTATATGGAGGTTAGGGGAGGAGAGTTTGACTTTCTGGAACAAGGGTTAGGAGAACATGAAGTCAAGTAAAAATTACTCTTGGATAAAAGGTCTCACTGGTCACTAAGTCTAGTACAATGGCAGGCTTTTCTCCAAGACTGGAACAAGATCACTGAGCACCATGTTCATCCCCTCCCTACATGACTGACTACGAAGGACAGCACTGAAAATATAGCCCAGGGAGAGTGATGGGTCTGCCCAGACCATCTAAGAGGGGAGAGAGAGAGAGAGAGAGAGAGAGAGAGAGAGAGAGAGAGAGAGAGAGAGAGAGAGAGAGAATGAATGGACCCCATCCTAGTCCACCAAATCCCAAGGATGACACTCCTACTGAGTGCAGACAATGCACAGAAAAGACAATAGGGACAGCCTCACCATGAAACACGACATCCCCTCACAGACCAGCAACACTGCAGGGAACAGTACTGGAGCTACAGTTCTGGAATTGTGCCCAGTCTGACCTTCCAACTGCAGGGAGAAACACCACGGGGGCACAACAGAGCCTCAAGGGGAGCAAAGCAATGAAGTCTCTGAGGAATCCCAAAATAGACTTCAGACTCAGAGGGCAGGGCTTGGTACCTCATCAGACTCATTTGGAAAATATACATAAGAGTAAGCAGACAGGTCTGGGAATATTTCTAGACCCTTCCTTTCTTTTTTGTTTCTTCTTCCTCTTTTTTTTCATGACTATCTATATAATTAAAGTAAGATAAACAATCCTAAGGAAAAAACAACAGGACTTATAGTTCTGGGGTGGGGTGGGGTACAGGGGAGTGGGGGAGGTGGGGGAAAGAGAAGGTGGAGTCAACAAACCCAGGGACAAGGGAACAACAAGAGATCTAAATTCGATGGCAAGGAGGGCATAGAATGTCTGGTGATACTTGATCAAGTGCAATGTAGCTGAAAGGAAGCACAGCAAGCCAAATGAAGGTCAAACATGACCATGGGACAGAAGGAAAGTAAGAGGAAAATAGGAAAACGACATTGGGATATATACATGTATATAGACAAATATGGTAATATGTAATGATGAGTACATAGGTCTATTTATATATTAAGTATCAATGTAGTAGATGAACATGGGGTCTCTACTCAAGTCCTTCCTCAATGCAAGAATACTTTGCTCTAATAACCAGGCATTCTGTGATGTTCACTTTCCCAACATGATCACTGAGAGCAAAATGGGTGCAAAAGCAAATGTGATGAAGTCAGCTGATGGTGTCTGGCTATTAGAAGATACAGTGCCTGGGGTTTTAAAGGCTTGAAGTTAAACAAGTGGCCATCTAGCAGGGAAGCAACAAATCCCACATGGAAGGAGCACACCAACCTGTGTGATCGTGAGGTGTCAACATCAGAAGACCCAAAACAAGCAATCATATTGATGCAAATGAGGGGTGTCAGAATGGAGATCCAAAGCCCATCTGTAGACAATTGTACATCCTGTCACAGAAGGATCACAAGGATGGGAAGAGCCAACCAGGGTGCAGTATAGGACTGGCAAGACACACACATTCTGCTAGTTTTATTATGATTCTTCCCCCTGCCCCTCAATTACCCATTATCATGACCCCAGTTCTACTTTACAAATACAGCTAGAGTGGAGCATGTACACTGGTACAGATAACAGCTCACAATACAGGGAATCCAGGACAGATAATTGCCCACCCCCCAGAACAATAATGGGAGTAGTAATACCATGATGATAGGGGGAAGAAGGGGGAGAAAGGGGGAACCTTTCACAATGATCAATGTATTGTGGGTGAAAGGAGATAGCAGATGGTGTAAGATATTAAAATAATAATGATTTATAATTGATTAAGTTTCACGAGGCAAGGAGGGTGGGAGAGGAAGGAGAAAAGGAGGAGGTGATACTAAGGACTAAGGAAGAAAACATTTTGCAAATAAAGATAGCAACATATGTAAAATGTGCTTGATACAACTGATGCATGGATTGTTAAAAAAGCTATAAGAACTCTCAATAAAATGATTTTTTTAAGAAGAGATCACCGATCCCCAGGCGAAGTTGGTGGCCAGTTGGCGGCTGATTCAAATGTAAAATTCATTGAAGCACATCACAAATGAGACAGAAGTTAAAGAAGATTCAGCAGTGATGCCCCCCCCAAAAAAAAAAAGAAGATTCAATCTCCACCTCGCATCGCAGTTCATGGAGTGGAAAGTTGGATGGTACATTTGATTTCTTTCACAGCCTCTCTCCTCAAGCAGAATATTCTCTCTCTGCCTCCATGTGTGTAAGTACATTCATAAGTGTTTCTAATTATTCCTCTCTCTTTTTGCTTCTCTCCTAACATGGAATGTTCTCTTTGTGTGTCTGTCTGTCTGTCTCACTCCTAAATTCATGTGGATGATCTAGTAGACTAAAGACAAGCCTGACTATGATATGACTGTACAAGACAACCAGTGCCCCCAAGTAACCAAGCCTTCATAGGACTAAAATGAAATCAGAGTAAGTAAATGTAGCCATTTGTTCCCAGTCACAATCACTATGTGTATGTATACAGAAAGTCAAGGGTGACAGCCTCCCTTGGCTGAGAGCCACCTCTCTCTCTCTCTCTCTCTCTCTCTCTCTCTCTCTCTCTCTCTCTCTCTCTCTCTCAAAGAGGTATGTGATTATTTTATCAAGTGATTTATGGGCCAGTAATGGATGATGTGGATCTGCTGTCAGGACCACTGAGCATTACTTTAACCATTTGGCCACCACGCAGGACTCCCTAATTTTAAAATCACTCCTCTCAGCCAAATGCCTATATCTGCAGAAAAATTAATCTCTCACCTTCAGGGAGTTATAGCTCACAGTTCAGCCCTGACAAACGCATGAACTAATTAACCAACCTTGGAAACAAAGTTGAAATGGTTTTTATTTTATTTTAAACCTGTTTAATAAATATGACATGCATAGCTGCTGAGGCAGTAGCCACCGTTAGGAAATTATTATTATGAACATAAATTAGCAGAGCATTTTGTCTAACTCACAGGTAAGCAAATTTTCGGATTGATTTGTTTTTCTAAAAAGAAATCAAAGTTGCCAAGGGAAAATTTGCATGCTGAAGTGCTGGTAGAGAGCCAAGAAAACAAAATTTTCAAAAATGCAAGGAACAGACTATAAGGTGGGTTTCAAACCACAGACCCCAAAGTGCATGGAAATCATGTTGCATCATAGAAGGCAGAGTAAGCCTGTCCAAAAGCGTCAAACTCTGCTCCACTGCACCAATTGCATATACTTTGCAGGCTGACTTTATAATTTGGGGCTTTATAATTTGGGGGGGGGTTCCAGTGGGAAATAGAAATGGACCCCTTCTTCATAATTTATTAAGAATTCAGGAATGGACAGGCTAACTGAAAGTTAGTAAACCTGCTCATCAAAAGAAAAGAAAAAATTCAAAGATATTCTATAAACACTAAACAACATAAAACATAAGCAAGGTAGAATTGACACAAAATTATATAAAGCAAAGAAATCACCAGAATCATAAAAACAAGCACAGCAAAATGGCTTTCAGTAATTGCTTTACATGTAAATGGATTGAAGGCACTTAATGTGCCAGTATTAATGCAATGCATTAAAATCAAGATATAGATTTTTAAAGATTTAGGGCTATAAGAAAGAAAACATGACCCAGTAATTTCTTTAACCAAATGCCAATGAGAACACAAAATAGCAGAAATTTGGGGACATAGTAAAAGCAGTGGTGTGAGGACAATTTATTGTAATAAATGCACACATTAAAAAAGAACCAAAATCAGAACCTTCACTCAATAGCTCAAATTTTTTAAAAATAAAAATGTCTATAGTTACTAAAAGAAAGGAAATAATAAAGATTAGAACAGAAACAAATGAAATAGACAAGAGAAAAACATTAAAAAGAATCAGCGATACTAGAAGTTGATTCTCTGGAAGAATTAATAAAACTGACAAATTACTTGCAAATTAACAAAGGAGTGGATGAAAATAAGATCAATTTAAAAATGAAATATGTGGGCTGAGCTTCGGTGGAGTAGTGGTTGTGTGCAGGACTGTGGCCCACAGGGTTGATGGTTAAAACACAACAGCAGCTCTCCAGGGGCAAGGCTGGGCCTCCTACTCCCACCAGGGGGCAATGATGCTACCCAAAAACACACACACAAAAAAAAAAAAAAACAAATGAAATCTGCATCTCTCAAAACAACCAACCAAAATAGAAATAATGGTAAAAGAATGCCATAAAGAACTATACTCCAACAAATTTGAAAACATAGAAGAAATGAACAAATTTCTACAAAGGCTTAGACAAACTAACAAAATCTGAGGTAGAAAATATGAACAAATTAATCACAAAATAAGAAATTAAACAGTTAATAAAATAATGCTGACCCAGACAGCTTCATTGACTAATTCTACTCAGCATACAGATAGGAATTGACAGTAATTCTGCTTAACTATTCATAATATAGGGGGAAAAATGAACCATTCTCAAATGCATTCTATGAAGCAAAAATAAGCCTTATACAAAAACCAAGCAAAAACACCATACACACACACCACATACACACACATATGTCAATATCCTTCATGAGCATAGATGAAAAATATTCTCAACAAAATCCTAGCTAATAGGGCTGAGCCCTGGTGGCGTAGTGGTTGTGCACGGGACTGCGGCCCACTGGGATGGAGGTTCAATTCCAGCTCACAGGAGCATAGGCTGGGCCTCCTACTCCCACCACCAGAGAGCAGTGATGCCTAAAAAAAATCCTAGCTAATAAAATCCAGCAACATGTTTTTTTTTAAATCAAGATATAGTGTCTGGAGTTATAAAGTCTTGAAGATAAACAAATGTCCATCTAGCTGAGAATCAACAAAGCCGATGTGGAAGAAGCACACCTGTCTGTGTGATCATGAGATATCAATGGGGTCAGGTATTAGGCATCAAAGACTCCAAACCAAAAATCATATTGATGTAGACAATTGGACATACCCTCACATAAGTGTCACAAGGGAGAGATGAACCAGTCAGGGTGCAATATAGCACCTATGAAACATAGAATTTTCCTCTACTTCTTTAATGCTCCTACCTACCCCACTGTTATGACCCCAATTCTACTTTACAAATACAGCTAGATGAGAATATGTACACAGGTACAAATAGGAGTTCACAACACAGGGAATCCAGCATAGATAAACCCTCGGGTCCAATAATGAGAGTAGTGATACAAGGAAGGTGGGGAGAATGTGCACTTTTTACCCCCACAGTAGGGTATGTCTTATTGTCCGAAAGTGTGGTACTCCAGAACATTTGCTTATGATCCTATGTGCCCGCTGACTGTCCGTTGCTGTTTGTATACTGTGGATTGCTTTATGTTCAGGGGAAGTCCCACCTCCTGGAGTCTCCATGTCAGTCAGGTCACATGAGCACAGCACACACCACCCCTCATTTGTTAATGACAGTGACAATGGTTCTTAACATCCCTGTTGAGTTTACACTCTTAAATATTACCATATTAATTTTAATAAATATTTTAGTATACTTGTACTATTAGGTTCAGAATATTTTTTCTTGCTTTTCTGCTCTCACACGCA
>PVJH01024331.1:0-33256 GCA_004026705.1 Nesogale talazaci | reverse complement strand
TTTTTTTTCTTTTAAGTTTTTAATAGCAGTGTGTTCCAGAAAATTAAACAAAAGGCCCTAAGGAAAGCGATGACAAATCCTTTTTAATAAAATGGATAGAGGGGGGATTGGGGCTGTGGAGGCTGATCTTGCACAGGGTTGGGACCTGGGGCCAATAAAGACAGCCTAATGAGGCCAGGCTTAGAAAGCCAAGAAGGAACTCTGGTGGGGGAGTGTGTTACTGTGGCAGTCAAGCATTCTGGTGTCAATTTGACTAAGAGTTTATCTCCTGTCAATCTGTAGATAGTCAATGAGACCTCTGTGTGGGCATGGCTTTCTCTGAGAATTCTGGGAAATCTCGCGTTATTTCCCCCATGGAGATGAGAGACCAGAGGCTCAGTTCTTTGGAGATGAACTACTGACAGGATGAGGTAACAGCATGCTGATAGATTCTGAGTCCTGACGACTGGAGGAGTCGGAGAAGCCACGTGGGCTTACCCTGATGGAACCAGACCTCTAGGGCCGGAGAAGCCAGTGCTGAGAAGTTTGGGGTGCCATGGAGAGACCCCTACCAGTGCTGAGATAATTTTTCTGCCAATGGATACTGCTGATGGACCCTGAACTCTGGAAACAAGGAGCCATGGAGATACCCCTGCCAGTGCCGGTATGCTTCTACCACCACTGGACACCCAATACTCTGCACCCACTGGCCTGTGATTGTCCTGGTGTCATTGCATGTGCTTTGTGGGTCAGAAGGAGATTTTTAGACTGGTATCAGACATATGGGCTAATATCGGACTTATGACCTTGAACTAGACTGGGTTGGGATGCTTGCTCAATGTTCCATTCTTCTTGTATATAAACCATTCCCTTATACCCATATGCATGTTTATGAATTTGCTTCTGTATTCTACCCAGACTAACACAGTTACCTACTCACCCACTACCCACAGTTCAAGCCCACCTACTGCTCCATGGGGGCAGGGTGAAGCTATATGTTCCTGTCAAAATGCACAGACTCAGAATACCAAAGGAGCAGTTCTGGTTTGCACCATAGGTGACCGACTGTGTGTCAGAATCAACTCAATGGCTACAGGTAGACTTCCCAGAAGTCTCAGAAGAAAGCCAAACCCACCCAGAGGCCTTATTGGCTACTCATTGGTTATCTCCAGATTGACAGGCTAGACTCCACCCCTACCTCCCAATCATGAAATTGTCATCAAGCACATGACCACCACAGTGCATTTTGGAGTAGGTAAAGATTATCCTTTAAAAAGTCACAGAGAGGTTTTTCACTTGACAGCAGAGGGGACACAGAGATAGTCTGGCTCTCCGTGGTTCTAGAACTTCAATGAACGAACCCAGATACAATTTTGAGAAGTCAGAGGCACTGATTTCATTGGGGGAGAAAACAGCCTAGTTAACATTATCTAACGCCCTGCCCCAACTCTCCATCCAGGCTGCCTTTTGGTACAGCTTCCTCTACCCCAACTCAAAGTGTCGTGTGGTTTAGCAAGTTGAGTTTTTAGAAAATATTTATAAATGTGCCTTCCCTCTCGTCTCGTTCCAATCTGCAGTCATAGAAAAGGGCAAATCTGACCATGTCTTTCCTTAGTTGAAACACCAGAATGGCTTCTATTTTCAGAAGGAGGAGCAAGCTTCCCAAAGCAACCTGGAGCTTCTACTTGACCTGGCCTTGGCTCTGCCCAGCCATCTGATCTCTTCTGTCCCCGGCACACTCACTCACTCACACACACACACACACACACTCACACACACTCACTCACACACACACATATTCACTCACACACACTCACTCACACACACACTGATGGATCCCAAGCTCACCATCTTCACCTTCCCTTAGATCACTTGCCAGTTGGTAATGGCATCTAAGTGGGGTAAGTGCCTGGCTCCCATGCTTACCTCTTTCGGGTCCTGAAGAAAGGACCCTGTTCTTGTTTCCCTGCAGAGCCCCCAGGGCTGCACTCAGGACTGTATGCTTGTTGGGTCGGGAGTGGGACTGAGGGAAGCATGTAGACAGGCACATCTCACAGCAGTTAATGTTTGTCTCATGCGGGGTCTTGGAGACCCCTCATTGAAGATCTCCCTGGACCTTTTTGGTGCTGAAAGAGTGGAGGTGGAAGTTTTTGAAATTTAGTTATTGAGGGAGACATTTTTATCATGATTTTTGAAGAGAATAATAACCAACTGGCCCCCTTTAAGCGTTTTATTAGCAAGGAACCCCAGTGGCTCTGTGGGTTAGGCATTGGGCTACTAATCACAAGGCTAGCAGTTCAAAGCCACTAGCTGCTCCTTGGGAGAAAGGCGAGGCTATCCTGCTCTCATACAGATGTATAGCCACGGAAATCCTAAGTAGGGCCACTGTGAGTTGGGATTGACACAAAAGCAGTGAGTCTTTATTACAATAATGGTAACATTTTTACCCCTTTTCCATCTACAGTGAGAAACAGTCTAGGAATCGAGAGAGCAGGACGCCTCTTTCCACAGCTCCTTCTGCATGAGTTGGCGGTAAGATGAAAGGCAGTGGGAGCAGGGAACCCTGGGACTTTGTAAGTTATCTCTCGGAACACAAACTACAAGATAGGCAGTTTGGACCCAAAGCCATTCTGTTTTCTGCTCTCAAAAAGACTTACAGTTTCAGAAAACCTAGAGGCAGTCCTCCTTCCCCCTAGTGACTTGCGATGGGTCAGAATTGGCCGGATGGCAATGGGCTTGGGGTTTATCATGGTTCCATGCGTTGTCGCTAGACTTTGGCTGACTGCGGTTCCAATCCCGTCTCTGCCGGCGACTGGCTGTGCAGTCTCGGGCAAGCCACTTGACTCCTTTGTGTCTCAGGACCCTCCTTTGTGAAATGAGAATGATAATAGCACCACAGGGTGGCATCTAATATTTTGGAATGTTGAGAGGCTTCTTTAAGAAGATACAGTGTAGGTGAAGTGCTTTTCAACCGTGCTTTGTGTTGTTCCTGAGAAGCAAGGCTTCAACATGCGCCGTTCTAATTATGACTAGGATGTCTGGTGGTACTTTCCAGCAGCCGTTGGACTGCGAACCATAAGGCTGGTGGTTCAAACCCATCAGTCACTGCTCAAGAGAAAGAGGAGGCTGTCTGCTTCCATAAACAGACTAAGAAACCCTTGAACGGTTGCCATGAGCTAGAAAAGACTTACAGTTATGAGTGATTTCAAACTGCCCTCCACCCGTCTGGGGGAGCCCTGGTGGGTGGCTAACCGAAAGTTCAGCAGTTCAAAATCACCCGCTGCCTCAAAAGAGAAAGCCTTTCTGCTCTAACAGTGTTACTTGGCAGTGGCAGTTCTACCACGTCCTGTAGGATCCCTGTGTGTCAGTGAATTTGGTTTTTGGGTTTTTTTTTCCCCCATCAGTCTAGCTATCACTACGCTATTCTGATGAAAATAGAAGTCATTTCATGATTACAACAGAGATGTGAAAAAATCAAAATATGCATTTGTTTGCTTTGTTAGCCATGAAGTTATATTTTAATGAAAACACCCTGAATGCATAACTGTGTTGATTCAGTAAAGCTAACCAAATGCTGATGGTGAATGGTCGTCAGCTTCTTAACAGAGTGTGACAAACACATTCCTTTAACACGCATGGCAAGCCTGTGTGGGGCCCCATGCATTCCCAAGCACATGCCTTGTTTACCTTTAATACAAAAAGTAACAGAAATCATATCCAGCTAACTGAGCTAGACAATAAATGCCATTCATCATGGGCGGGAGGATGTGTGTGTTTGGGGGGTGGGGGGGGGCAGAGACAGAAATCTAGCCAAACAAATTGTTGTGTTAAGCAGAGCATGTGGGCTGACATCTACCCAGGAGTTGAGGAGAGTATATGCTAGCGTTACATTAAACAGCAAGGTATTTATTATCACCAACAGCTGATTAAAATGTTTTCAACAAGGACCAATTGAACATTTCCACTGCTATGAGAATTGACGTCTGTAATAGCACAGAGGCGGTTGCACCTCACAGATATTTTGTCAATTAAAAGAATCTGGATCAAAATGGGGAAAAGGGAGAGATATACATGATTCTCTTGACAATTTAAGAATCAGCTAAACTGAATAACTGATGATAGAAGTCAGTGAATGAGGAGGATAGTCATAGGTTCAGGGAAGGTTGAGAAATGTCAAGAGACTAGCCCATAGCTTGAAAGTGTCCCCCAGAGCAGCAAGGGGAACAGAGCAAGGAATTCCCCCAGGGGATACCAAAAAGAGACTTTGGGCCCAGGGCGTGACAACCCATCAGACTGGGCCAGAAAACACTCCTAAAGGTCAAGGAACAGACCTTGAACTATTTGTAGGCCTTTTTTGTTGCTGTTGTTGTTGTTGCTGTTGCTGCTTTGTTTTGCTCTGTCTTGTTTTATGTGCATATTATTACCTCTGCAGGTCTATCTAGATAACATAGATGGAATAATCAATCTGGAGGAGAAAACAACAGGACTGATGATTCCAGGGAACATAGGAGAGGAGAAGTGGGGGAAAGGAAGTGGTATTCATATACCCTAGGACAAGGAAACTACAACTGATTCAAAAATGATGGCAAGGAGGGTGTAGGGGGCCTGGTAGGGCTTAATCAAGGGCAATGTAATTGAGCGGAATTACTGAGCATGATAGTGGGACAAGAAGAAAGTAAAAGGAAATAGCGGAAAGAAGTAGGAGGCAATGGACATTTAGAAAGGTCTAAATGCAGGCGTGTGTATATAAATATGTACATATATTTATAGGTTTAGTATTAAGGTAGCAAATGGACATGGGCCTCTACTCAAGTACTCCCTCAATTCAAGAACACTTTGTTCTATTACACTGGCATTTCATGATGTTCACCTTTATGTTACAATCACTGAAGACAAAGCAGGTGCATAAGCAAATGTGGTAAAGAAAGCTGATGGTGCCCAGCTATCAAAAGATATAGCATCTGGGGTCTTAAGGACTTGAAGATAAATAAACAGCCACCTAGCTGAGAAGCAACAAAGCACAAAGCACACATGGAAGAAGCACACCAGCCCGCATGATCATAAGGTATCGATGGGATAAGAATCAGGCATCAAAGAAGATTGTGAATGAAGAATGGCGATCCAAAGCTCATTTGTAGACAACTGGACATCCCCTTACAGAATGGTCGCAAGGAGGAGACGAGCCAGTCAGGGTACGGTATAGCACCAATGAAACATACAACTCTCCTCTAGTTCTTGAATGCTTCCTCCCTCCGACTATCATGATCCCAATTCTACCTTACAAATCCAGCTAGACCAGAGGATGTACACTGGTACAGATAAGAACTGGAAACATAGGGAATCCAAGACAGATAAACCCCTCCAGGACCAATAATGAGAGTGGCAATACCAGGATGGGAAGGAGAAGGTGGGGGGAAGTGGGGGAATCAATCACAATGATCTACATGTAACCCCCTCCCTGGGGGATGGACAGTAGAAAAGTGAGTGAAAGGAGGCATCAGACAGTGTAAGACATGAAAAAATAATAATAATTTATAAATATCAAGGGTTTCTGAGGGAGGGAAGGAGACATGAGGAGTTGATACCAAGGGCTCAAGTAGAAAGCAAATATTTTGAGAATGATGGCGGCAACAAATGTGCAATAGACGATAACTGTACAAATGTGCAATTGATGGATGGATGCTTTTGATAGGAGTTGTATGAGCCCCCAATAAAATAATTTCCTTAAAAAGAATTAATGTGACCCTCTGAGGTTTCACATAGAGGGTCCACATAGAGGAGGACTCACGGAAGCCTTCTGCTCCAAGAACAAGAAGATGGTGTTTCCTGAGCCCACTAGAGTTCTTCAGTTTCTTTTCATGGCTTAGTTCCCAAGATGCACTCCGATGTGAGGATAGCACCCACCTCTGCTGTTGGTGCACCTGTAGCAATACCCCCAAAACATTGGGAAGATCTCTCACTGCTCCCCAAGCTTCAATATTATCCAATGGCTCACATTCTCCAGCTAACAGTGATGATAGATTGCAACTAATCATTTGGACCAAATACAACACTTTTCCAGATAATATTTAGATTGACTAATTCTGAGGCTTTCTATGAAGCTACAGGAATAGAGTAACTTAAGCATATTCTTATAGAAATCCATCTTTAGTTCAAGATTCTTTTTCTGTTTGCTCTTCCGGTGGTGCCAAGTGGAAGACTGACCACAAAAACTGTGTGGAGAGGCGCAGATAAGACATAAACCCACAAAGAGATTGGAAGAGTGACTATCCGCAAACAAGAGATTGCAACCCACTGCGGTGGGACGGATTGGATGGAGAACCCAAGGATGTAGACCTGGAAGACAGTGGGAGCTGACAAGGACACGGGACATTCACTGGAACCCCACCCCCCACAGTTGAATCCTCAGCTACCTTCTCCATGCAGCCTACATATAAGAGAACGTCAAAAAGTTCATGGGAAGATGGAATGAAAAGATAACAGAATTTTTCTCTGGACTTTTTGATGCCCCCTTCTATAAGAGCCCTGGTGGCACCATGGCTATGAGTGGGGCTGCTGACTGGAAGGTCGGCAGTTTGAACCGGCAGCAGCTCCATGAGAGAAAGTCTGGACTTTCTACTCCCATAAGGAGTGATAGTCTCACAATCCCTCCAGGGAAGTTCTGTTTTATCCCAGAGGGTTTTTCTGAGTCAGAACTGACTCAACAGCAATGAGGTTGCTTGTGGGGTCAACAGTGAACCTCAGGAAGATGAGTGGCACATGGGGAGTCATTACATGAAACAATTTCTTGCTACTGTGCAGTGTCATTCCCACGTAGGAACAAACAAGAGGAAGGAAGGAGGGCAGGTACAAAGAGAGAGTGTCAACTCAGCAGGAAGGAGAGGTTTGTTTCACTGTGTCTTCTTCATTAGTCAGAGCTGCTGTCACAAGAAATAGCATGTGTGAGTGGCTTTAAAGAGCAGAAACTTATTTTCTTACAGTTCTGCAGGGTGAAAGTCCAAATAAGGGTCTTGGCGACATCACCTCCTTCCTGATTGGGTACCCTGGGCATCCCTTAGTTCCTCAGCATTCTTGGCTTGAAATGACACTTGCCTGTTGTCTCACTGTATCTGGTGTTGCTATAACTCAGAAGTGATTAGATCTAGGACCCACCCTGCCACCATATATCCTCCTTAACCCAACCAAAGACAACCTCTGTTTCCAAAGAGGACCATGTGACCACACATATTTTTGAGGCCATGCAATTCAATCCTGTGATAGGTAGGATTATTGTGTCAACCTGGCCAATAAACACATGTAGGGTTAATAAGATTGCAGTTTAATTGAAGGGCAAAGAGATAAATGGCTAGACAAGCCTCACTTTTCTCTCTTATTCTCTGATGATTGAACCAGTTTGTGGTTGCCTTAGGTAGTTCTGTGTTTCAACTTGCAAGCTACACTACCTGTGGCACATCTAATCCCTGGACTGTGTCGCTACAGTTTGAGGTTCCTTCGAGACCTGCTTCATCACACTGCTGGTGTGTACATCGCTTGAGCTGGGGTCTGTTGGACTCTGCCATCTGGCTGACTGTTGGTGACCTCCCCTGCTGTTTGCTGCCTGGTGCCAGATGGCCTGTATTTCTCTACAGAAGACTCAGTTGTCTGCTTCCTTGACTTGTACCCAGCAGCCCTTGTGAGTTGAAGGACTGCTAGTGTGTAAACTGTTCTCATAGAAGTGAGTTGAACTGAGCCATTTGTACTGCTCTTTGGACTAACTACCTATTTCTTTGTTCTATCCATCTATCTACCTATCTATCTAAAATTACAAGGGTTCTGGTTTTGCTTCTCCAGAGAACCCTAACAAATCCCTAACACTGAGAATAAATGGGAAACCTTCATCACCCACCCTCACAAACATATTTTCTTTCCAGCATGAAGTGGCAGACAGGTGGATAATCACCTGCCCGTCACCATCCGCCACGTAAGGGTAGTTTTGAAAGTAGCAGTAGCACCGACAGTAAGCACTATGTTGTGTCTGCCCAGAGCAGCTTGGACATAACAGAGAGCACACTTTTGAGACTCTCAGCCCTCGCTCTTCCCCAAGCCGACTTCACATATCTCACATGCCTTAAGTGTAACACGCACTTTTAGCACTGGCTTAGCGTGCTGTCGTTGAAACTTGGCATCGCCTGCCACAGCTGTAGCAAGCCATGCCAGGGAGGAAGCTGTCAGGTGCTGTGGAGTCGGTTCCAAATCATAGGAACCTACTACACGGACCTCAGAATGGAACACCGTCCACGGGGGTGCCAACCTCACAATTGTTGTCAGGTGTGAATCCGTGGGGGCAGCCGCACCATCCATCGACGTCGCCGAGGGTCTTTCTCATTGTCTCCAACTCTTCATTTTCCTAAGCATGAGATCCCTTGCCAAGCAGGAGCCCCGGCGATATAGTGGATTAGGAGCTGGGCTGCTAGCCACAAGGTCAGCAGTTCTAAACCACCAGCCACTGCGAGGAGGGAGGGTGTGGCTTTCTACTCTGTCAACTGTAACAGTCTCAGAAGCCCCACCCTGTCCTCTATGTAGGACTCAGAATGGACTCCGTAGCATGAGATTTGAGGGTGCCTGGTGTTTTCGGGTCCTTTCCCAGCAAAAAGCGCATTTTACAATTCATGTTACAGGTGTCTGGTTAAGGAAACTTAATCATGTTTTATCAGACTTAAAAAGGGACATAGTTACTAAAAATAACAACTATTTGTCCTGAACAAATTTGAATGAAGAACATAGACTAGTAGTGATTTTTCTGTGAGCTAATATTCTAGCACATCCCTGTCACTCAATCTTTGAAACATGCACATATACTCCCAAACTCCCATGACGTCGACTCCAATGTGTGGTGACCCCATCTCCAGAGAGGAGAACTGTTCTTTGGGTTTCCAAGGCTGGGCCCTGGGTCCAATCACTCTAGTTTGGAGTAGCTGGTGGATTCCAAGGGCTGCCCCTTTGGTCAACAGCTCAACGGGCTAAGGCACCAGGACTTCTTAAGTACACACACTTACCCATGTACCTTTTCCTCCCTCTAGAGTCAAATATGCATCAGAGAGTATTGGGGGGGGGGTGTTACAATCATGCACAAAGATACACACATTGTTGTAATTTCATCATCCAGTTTCTTTCCAGATCGTTTTAAGAGGAAAACTTTACATTCCTATATTTCCTCATAATTCTGGTTCTGAGCCCAGACTTCTAAAGATGTCAAACAGGGTGTGTGTTCAAGGTCTGACACTTTGGAGAAAAGAAGTGCGTGGCTCTTCAGGACCACTGAACTAGCCCGTCTCCGGTTGGTCATGCGGTGTTGGGTTTTGTCACCCAGTGGCTCTGGTGTGGGAAACTCGGCCACCAGTAATTTCAAGCACCACCAAGGCGATCCATGATGTAGAGGCTCCAATGCCACTTTCGAATGATGAGTGACTAGGGAGCCCTGGTGGCACTGTGGTTACAAATTGTGCTGCTAACTGCGAGATTGGCAGTTCTGAACCACCAGCCGTTCCTCGGGAGAAAAATGAGGCTTTCTATTCCCAGAAAGGGTGATGGTCTCAGGGACAGTTCTACGCCGTCCTCTCGGGTAGCTGAGAGTTGGCCTCACCTTGATTGCAGGGAGTAAGTAAGTGGGGCACCAGCACATGCGCACGTAACCATGCTGGATTTCTGGAGAAGCATAATAAGACACAGGCCGCTGGCAGCCAGGGCACGGGCACATGCCAGCCCCCCGCGTTCCTCACAGGGAGAGAAAGCCCAAGGGAAGCAGGCCTTTGTACCGATCCCCTCAAAGCTGTCTTTTGTGAATGCTGGGTTTATTTTGTCTGTTTGGTTTTTACCCCTTCATCCTTGCATTTTTTTTTTCCTTTTATGGTTAAGGGAAAGGGGAAGATTCTTTTTTTCCTGCCAAGAATCCATAAGCCTTTAAATGTAATTATGAAATGATAACCCAATTGCCCCCCCAAAGGTTTACTAGAACAGAGGTATCAATTCTTTTTTAGATTAACAAAAATAACAGGGCATGAAGAAAAGCAACAGGTTTCCTCATCCTCACTAATTCAGTTCAGCAGACACGATACAAGTCTGTGTGTGGAACACACAGAATATGAGATACTGGGTGGCTAGCCCACTCAATCACTAACGAGAAGGTTGGTGGTTCTGATCCACTCAGAGCCACTTTGGAAGGAAGATCTGATGATCTTTCATCCCCACTGCAGCCACTGGAAACCCTGTGAAAGTCAGCATGAGTCAGAGGACCTGGTCAGAGGTGCCAAGAATATATGTGTTACTATCCTATCCATTCAGTCAAGGCTGACTGCAAATGAAGGAGACTGTAAGGGGATGTATGTGTTGGAAAGAACTGGAACTAATGCAACAAGGAGCATGGACAGCTGCCGTCCACTCTGGGTGGTGGAAGTGCTATGGGAGAAGATAGCAGGAGCCGGGTCTAAGGTCAACAGGTCAAATCTAGCCCTTTACCTGTTTTTGTTTTGCTGCCCAGGAACGAGAATTAATTATTTTCATGTTATATGATTGGGGGAGGGATCAAAAGCAGAAAATATTTCATGACATAAGAATTATATGAAATTTCAACTTCAAGATCCATAAACAAAGTTTTTACTGGGTCATTGACATACCCAGTGGTTTCTAAAAGTATTGCTTTCAGATTCCAGTGCGTGCACGCCCAGGTTTATTCCAAACCAAATGTGTTTGCACACGTCTGTGTGATCAATGGCTGCCTGCAGACAGTTCTCTCAGTAATACATGACTTAATTTCCTTAAGTTGCCGAAATGAAGGAAGGATGCAAGGGCAGGAGGGAGGGAGGGGAGACAGAAAAGGAAGAAGGGAGGGAGGGAGGAGGACCCTATCAAGCTACGGCTTCCAAGGGCATCTGCTGAGCTCATGAATTTCAAGGCAGAGAGATCATCTCAGAAGGTTATGGTCATTTTTTTTTTTTTTGAGATTCCCAAAGGATCATCTGGATAGCTTTTTTTTGAAAGAGCAGGATGAGTCTGGAGCCTCATTAGATAATTTTACAAAAACTGAAAACCACACTGGTAAGAAAAAGTCCGGGAAAGTTGCTGTGAGAATGACGTCCCATCACGACACGACAACCCACCTGCTCCTTCTACTAGGGGAGCACGGGGTGTCCTCAAACGTCCTTGGGAAGCTTTCCTCTACCTCTAAGCCACCACCGCGGGCTCTAGGGAACAGCATCCCATGGAAAGACCCGGTCAGGAGGAGGACCACAGGTATGAGGGAGTCAGGTGGGCTTGCTAAGATAGACCCTGAGTCGCCAGCAGGTGGATGGCAATGAGGACTTTGGGGCAGGTATCCGGCTCGGCCTGTTCCTGTCCTTGAACCTGAGACAAGCCACCTTCACCACTGAGAGGTTCTCTCTCATACTCACTGCCATGGAGACAATTCTGACGCATGGCCACCTTACAGGACAGGGTAGAAGGGCCCCTGTGAGCTGGCGTGACTGTAACTCTTTATGGAAGTAGAAAGTCCCAGCTCTCCCCTAAGGAGCTGCAGGTGGTTTAGAACAGCTGGCCTCATGATCAGCAGCCCAATGTGTAAGCACGATGCCACCAGGACCTCCTCTGGGAGGCTCACAGTCCTGTGTGCAGTACGAGTCCTCTCCGGGTGTGGATATGAACATGCGTGAGACACTGAGGGGAGCAAGCGAGTTACTCACGTGCAGTGCTTCCCACAGCACCGGCACCACGTGCTGTTCCCCTGTAGCTGCTTTCACTGATGGGCTGCCTAAAAGGAAGGAACAGTGTTTGCAGCAGACACAAAGGATGGGATCCTAGCTGAGCATACGATTAGGTCAGACTTTCATGCAAGCTCACACCATGGAAACACTACACCTATGGAATATAGTCTCGTTCCTGTAGGACAAAACTCCCCCAGGTCTCTGATCAGGAGAAGAAGGGAGGGGTGGGGATGCTTGCATTTTCAAGGAGCTGGGTGTAAAAACTGCTCCCATATCTGGGAGGAAATTTGGAGTACAGTCATTAAGCTGGCCTCCAGCACTCTGGGACCTGGGGGTGGCGGCTGGAGAGACAAACAGGAAGAGAGAAGGAATGGCAGGGAGAAATTGGCCATGGATGTGTGCCTCATCCCAGCAGAATGGTGGGCGGGGCCGGGGGGACTTGGCACACTCTACAAAGTCCAGGAAAGCCGCTGGGTCTCCAAAGCAGTGCACTCCCTTTACCTGCAAATAAGTTCTTCTTGATGAAGCAGCCTCTCCGTTCACAAACAAAACCTCCCTTTGGGAATATTGTGACGCTCGTCCGCGACAGCAGGAAATAGCCAAATAGGCGAAGGATCTCGATGCATGCAGGGGACCAGGTCGGGGAGGTTTCTCCTGATGGAGGTATTCATGAAGAGGAAGGCCCGCGGTATCAATCCAGGGGCTGCATCAACAGCCTCAAACATAAGGACACTTGGAAGGATGGTGAAGGCCCAGGCTGTGTTTCGTCTGTTGCACAGACATCATGTCGCCGTGAGTCGGTGCCTGACTCACAGCAGCAGCAACACCAACAGAGAGAAAGGGCACTGTGGCGGTCATGTGCTTATGTTAATTTGATGATTGAAATGTAGGGGTGGAGCCTAGCCTGGTCATCTAGCCATTGAGTAGCCAATGAGGCCTCTGTGTGGGCATGGCTTTCTCCTGAGACTTCTGGGAAATCTCGCGATATTTCCCTCGTGAAGATGAGAAGCTATCTCCCCCAGTTGTTGGGAGTTAGGCATACAGATGAATCATGGACAAGACAAGATGGCAGCATCCGAGAAGCTGGAGGAGCCGGCAGAGAGACCACACAGCTTTGCCCTGATGGAGCCAGACCTCTGAAGCTGGGGCGGCCACATGGAGACCTCTGCCAGTGATGAGTTGCTTCTGCTATTGATGGACCCTGAGCCCTGGAAGCGAGGAGCCATGGGGAGACCCCTGCCAGCACCAGGATTCTGCACCCACTGACCTGTGACTTCATGAGTCAGAAGGAGACTTTAGAGACTGATTTCAGGCATATGGGTTAATATCAGACTTATGACTTTGAACTGGACTGGGCTCAATGTCCTATTCCTCTTGTATATAAACCTTTTCTTTATATCTATATGTGTGTCTATGAAATTTGTTCCTCTAGCTACCCGGGCTAACACAGGCACATTGGGAGGCATCACTGTTAAAAATCAGCTTAGTGGGTTGGCAATCAACATTACAGAAAACAACAGGGAAGCTGAGCCCTGGTGGCACAGTGGTTGTGTGCAGGACTGCGGCCCACAGGGTTGATGGTTCAAATCCAGCAGCAGCTCTCCTGGAGCAAGGATGGGCTTACTACTCCCACCAGGGCAGTGGTGTGAGTGAAAAAAAAAAAAAAAGAAAACAACAGGGAGACAGAAAGCAATCATCTTTTTCAACTAATGCTGCTGTAACAGACATGCCACTGGTGGGGGGCGATCACAAACAGAAACTTCTTTCCTCAGTCTGGGCGGCTCTCCATTCCCATGCAGAACGTCAGTTATAGGGATAGGTTTTCTCTCTGTGTCAGCTCTGGGCAGGCAGGAAGATCCCTGTCCCTGAGTTTCTGCTCCTGGGCAATTCTTCCAGTGTCTGGTCATCTGTCTTACCCCATATTTGTCCTGTTTCATATCACATTGAAGACAATGTGTGCAAAAGTATCATTGAAGACAATGTGGGCATTAGCAAATGTGGTGAAGAAAGCTGATGGAGTGGAGCTATCAAAAGATATAGCATCTGGAGTCGTAAAATCAGGAAGATAAACAAACTGAGATAAATCCAGCTGAGAAGTAGCCAAGTCCACACGGAAAAAGCACACCAGTCAGTGTGGCCACGAGGTGCCGAAAGGATCAGGTCTCAGGCATCAAACAGGAAAAAAAAATATCACTAAGTGCTCACATTCCCGAGATGATCACGGAGGACATATGGGGGCACAAGCAAAAGTGATGAAGAAAGCTGATGGTGCCTGGCTATCAAAAGATACAGTGTCCAGGGTCTTAAAGGCTTGAAGGTAAACATGTGGCCATCTAGCTCAGGAGCAACAAAACCCACTATGGAAGAAACACACCAGTTTGTACAGCTATGAGGGTAGAAGGAATAATGTATCAGGTATCAAAGAACAAGATCATATAATTCATATAATCATATAATTGTGTGCCCACCCTCCTGATACAATCGTGGAAGACCAATGGATGCAGAGACAAACATGAAGGAGAAAGCTGATGGTGCCTAACTATCAAATGATAAAACTCTGGGGTCTTAAAGACTTGAAGGTAAATAAGCAGCCATCTAGCGCAGAGGCAGCAAAGCCCACATGGAAGAAACACACCACCTATGTGATCACGAGGGGTTGAAGGGAGCAGGTATCAAGCATCAAAGAACAAGAATCGCATCACTATCAGTGAGGGAGAGTGCAGGATGTCCAATTGGACATCTCCTTCTGGACGTATAGTGGGTCAGAGATGGGCCAGTCAGAGTGCAGTGAAGTAAGGATGGAACAGACAACTTTTCTCCAGTTCATAAAGGCTTCCTCCCCCCAACTATCAGGATCCCAATTCTACTCTACAAATCCAGCGAGACTGGAAGGGTTACACAGCTATGGACAGGAACTGGTAACACAGGGAACTCAGGACAGATGAACCCCTCATGACCAGTAGTGAGAGTGGAGGAAGGTGAGGTAGAGAGGGGAGCCAATTACAAGGGTCTACACATAACCTCCTAACTGAAGGGTGGACATTGGAGGAGTGGGCAAGGAGAGACGTCAGGCAGCATAAGATATGACAAAATAATAATTTATAAAATATCAAGGGTTGGTGAGGGAGGAGGGAGTGGGGCAGGAGGGGGAAAGATGTCACGGGCTCAGGTGGAAAAGCAAATGGTTTGGGAATCATGAGGGCAGCAGGCATGGGACGGGGCTTGGCACAACATATGTATGTATGGATTGTGATAAGTGATATATGAGCTCCCAATAAAATGATTTAATTAAAAGAGAGTGAGAGAGAGAGAGAGAGAGAGAGAGAGAGATTGGAGCCTAGCACATCCCACAGGAGCATGGGCTCGTTAGCATAACAAAGACGACCTGTTCCCAAGCAGAAAGAGAGCCACAGGCAGTCAGGATTACAACACAGATGGGGAGGGGGTAACTCCACCCCTCACACATGAAAGAAGAGCAAGTACTGGTGAGTGAAACTTTTGCTTTCAGTGGCAAGTTCCTGTGGGTGTGTGTGCACACGCGTGTGTGTGTATGCTTCTCTCTCTGTCACACACACACACACACACACACACATCTCTACTGCTGGGAGTTGCTGTAAATGTCCCTCGTACCCTTGCTCAAAAAAATCAAGAACCATCGCAATTGAGTGTAATCCACTTTAGGAAAGCCTGGTATCAAGTTCTCACTTGCTCAATGGTCAATTTAGGGGACAATTATTTCAGCTAAGTCAGGTTTCTTTAAATGGCAAGTGGAGTTCCCTCTGCGTTAAAATTACGCAACTGGTGAAATGGGAGAGGAAGTAAAGAATCTTGGTGCAACTTGCTCAGGGTTGCTTCTCTTTAAAGTGAAGCGTGCCTGCTACTGCGTACGGAGTTGACCTTGCAATAAAATGTTTCACTTACCAAAAGTCAGAAACCTGACCGTTTGCATCATTTGGATGACTGCTTCATCAACGCCTTTAGGAAATAAACTATTGCCATCCTTTTCACAGAGCCTTGGTGGCAGAGTGGTTACATGTTGGGCTGCGATCCTCAAGATCAACCGTTCAAAACCACCAGCTGCTCCACGGGAGGAAGAGGAGGCTTTCTACTCCTGTAAACAGTTGTGTCGGGGGCAGTTCCACTCTGTCCTGTAGGGGGCCTATGAGCCGGCATCCATTCATTGGCATTTTCACACTACCCATCAGAGCCGTGAGGGCCCCTTTCAAGGGGTCTGAACACTAGATGGGATGGCAACTCATTGTAGAGGCAGAAGGCATAGAAAAGCAATCACTTGGTCAGAGTGCAGGTGTTAGGGAAAGAGGTGTACTTGTCATGGGTTGCTGGAGAACTATTTGGAGGAACTAGCCTGAGACAAGCTCAATCAATCCTCGGTTGGAAGGCTTATGGAGATTACATCATTGAGATAGGATGGATATATGAATGAATGGATGGATGGATGGATGGATGAATGACTAAAGGAGGCCAAGCTTTTAACACCAATGTTAAGTGAATCTCTCTCTGTCTCTCTCTTGCCTGCACTGTATGTCCTCCTACAAGCCATACAGAACTCTAGTTAGGCTGTGGAGATCATACACAGACAGCCTACAGGGAGAAAGGAAGAAAAGAAAATGGATGTTCTATGAGCACCTCAAATCCCCACAAAACCCTCTGCTCTCGAATCCATTCTGACTCCTAACAGCCCTAACAGCCAGAGGGGTACTGCCCTCGCAGGTCTGAGACAGCAACTCTTCGTTCCCCTGCAGGAGGGCTGGAGGATTCCAGCAACTGACCTTGAGGCTAGCAGCCTGATTTGTAACCCACCACGTCACCAGGGCTCCTCATGAATGAGCACAGGAAACGTGAAATAAATGCATCGTGGCAGCATCACACAGAGGGGCAAGGACTGTATGACAAACGAGCTACAGGGAAATGACTCTGCTTTGATGCCAAAATAATGACCAAGTGTCTGAAGTCCAAGAAGCATGGGGACCACTTGCCTGAAATTATTTCATAAAATGTGAGAGTGGGGGCTGAGCCCCGGTGGTATAGCGGTGGTTGTGCGCGAGACTGCGGCCCACTGGCTTGGTGGTTCAAATCCAGCAGCAGCTCTCCAGGAGCAAGGCTGGGCCTCCCACTCCCACCAGAGGGCAGTGATGCCCCCCAAAACACAAACAAAACAAATGTGAGAGTGGATTTTGCATTCCTAAATGATTTCTTTTTTATAATGTGACTCTCAACAGATGTGAGTCAACAAACGGATGGACTATAAGTGGACATTTCTCTCTGTACTATTGCTCCTACAATGGGCACCTTCAATGGAACCTAAAAGCATCGTCATGCTTTCTCATTGGAAGACTGGAGCCACCTGCAGCAGTTCCCGGGGAGAACGATGTGGCAGTCCACTTCCATCACGATTTCCGCCTCGGAAACCCTGGGGCAGTTTGACTGGTCTGGTTTGGGCATTCATAATCGAGGGCCCGTCTCTATGTGGGCATGTCCGCTCACCAGCATTCCAATAACCAAGAGTTCACAAGAGTTACCTTGTAGTAAAACTGAATGGCAGGCAGCTGATGCCATACAGTAGACGCCCTCAATTAAAATAGTGACAGCTGTTATCACAATCATTCTTGCCTGTTATTATTATTAGGATATCTCTTTTGTCCTGCAGGACAGATGTTGTTGATGTCCTTCTGGTTCACCACTGGCTGACATGGACCGTTTCCATACTCACCTGCAGCCCACCTGACTACCCTCCCTCTCTGAGAGTTTTCTCCAGTGTCTGATGAGCCAGCTCAGGCAAACAGCAGCTCTCAAAGGCTTAATAGCTGTGGGGAGTAACTCTCAACCAATGAGGGGCAGGACTTGGTGGGGAAATACTCCAGTGCTCCCATTCCCTGGTGGCCAATCCTAAGGAGAATTCTACACAGTCTCTCAGACTTCCCAGCTAGATGGAGCCTCATTTGCCCATCAACACCCCCCCCACCCCCAACCTTATTAGTCTTCCTCTCCCATGTTCTCCACTCTTTCTTGAGCTTCCTGGCATTGCAAATAAGCTACCTGGTCCCCATCCTTGGTCGTTGTCTCAGGATCTGCACATATAAACGACTGCCGCCCACTAGCCACCCTGTCCTCTCTTTGAAAAGCAGCTATCTGCAGAGGTCAATGTGGAAAAAAGCTTTGGCCTCATCTTTACACCAGTACGACTTACATCTCCAGAAACGCCCGGGTCATCCTTTGATTTCGAATTTGGCCTGTTGGTTTTTATTTTGATGCAATGCAGGGGGTTCCTAAGGTGCTGCTAGTGATGAAGGCACACGGCGGCGGACTGACAGGTGGGAAGTTCAAGCCCATTCAGAGGTGCCTTGGACCCAACACCTGGCAATCTGCTTCAAAGACAAAAAGGCGGCCATGGAAACCACACAGAGCACAGTTCTATTCAGACACGTACGGGGTCTTCACAGGCTGGAACTGGCTCACTGGCAGCTGGGGAAGGGGGCGGGGGGCAACTGGAGCTCATACAGATAAACAGCAGCAGCAACAAAACACGCTCTGCCAGTGAGTCGATGCCCACTCATAGCGACCTTATGGGAGAGGGAGCAATTGTCCCTCTCCTCAGGGATTTCCAAGGCTGCGACTCTTTATGGGAATAGAAAGAAGTCCCGTCTGTCTCCCTGTTGGAAGACGGGCATTCGGGTTTTCTCCCCAAACATCACAGCCTTGAAGACCCCATGGAGCAGTTCTGCACCCATGGCGTGGGTGTGAGTCAGAATCCACTCGGTGGCGCATGAGAGTCCTTTGTCACCACGCAGACAGTCACGCCTGGAGTCTTTCTGGCTTCCCGTTTGATGGAGGGCGTCCCTCTTGTTCTAAACCCCAGGCTGACTCATAAGTCAGCTCTTCATGGTCCTGACGGAAGCCTGACTCGACAGCGTCACGTTTCCAAAGTGGCCAGTCCATCTGCATCGGGGATGAGCTCACATGGTCAGGAGGGACAGGGGAGCCAAGTCCGCCCGCCCCCCTGGCGTTTCTCGAATATGTCAAGCCCGCTCTCTCTCACCTCAGGCCCTCTGCTCTTGGCATTCTCTGCCTAGAAAGGGTCCTTTCTGTAACTACCTGCCATGTTCGTGCCTTCAAGTCTTGGTGCTTTCCCCCCTCAAGGCCTCCCCTGGCATCTGACGGCAGCACATGCCGCGGGGGTCCTGCTCCATCCACTTTCTCTGCTTCCACCTGCTCTTCAGAAGCCCCTGACAGTTATCTGTTTTGCACCTAGGACCTGATATATGCTATGTATTTGCTTATTCTTTTTTGTTTCCTGCCCCAAGAGCCCTTAATTAGTAGACATAACTTGACCCTCAATTTTCTTTCTCTCTTTTCTTTACATCTTCAACTCTTTGGGAAATACCATCTCAGGGGGGTTTTCTTCCAAGGTATCTCCAGTGTGTGGCCCAGCGCAGGTGCTCAGCTGATATTTGGTGAAAGAATCACTGAATGATATCATTGTGAGCGCTGAGAAGTTGTCACTCACCACGGTGGGAAGGTCCAAACAGGCATGCGAAGTCCTGCAAGGCCTCCTCTCTTAAGACTCAAAAGAGCACACAACTATTGAGTGGGGGTGGGGGTATATTTTTTTAAGTTTAAAAAAAGAGTAAGTAGCAGTGGATTACGGCAGGGTAGCGAGGCTAAAATGTAGCACCTTATCATGTGATCCCCCCCTTGACCCTCTCTAACCCTGTCTCAGTGTTTTAACATTTTGTGCTTTCTTTTCCATCGAGGTGTTCTAGGTTATGTTTGGCTGTCGTTTTTTATTTGACTGCCTCCTGCTTCTGCGTTGTATGATTGCTTGGTACAGGAAATCCAGGATAGATAAATCTATAGAGAGGGTCAGTGGATGAAGCATGGTGGGCACGGCCGGGGAACGGGAGGGGGAATAGCAAAACTGAGTGCAAGAAGAAAACGCTCTGAGACGGACTGGGGTGATGACTGCACGGCTCGCCTTTCGAGGAGGGTGTGATTAAATTATGCGATGGGGGAGGCACATGCCAACGAGACTCCTTGTCCAGCAGCCCGGACAAGGATTGTTTTCATACCACCACAAACTTCACACGGGCCCGTCTCTGTCAACATGAAAGACCTCCAACACGGGAGACCTTAGCGGCTATACCCAGCGGCCCCGGTGTTCAAGCTCTTCACTTCTTGCCTATTGGTTGGTGGTTCAAAGCCCCTCAGAGATGCTCCTGCAAGCAGTCCCCTCCCACACGGGGTGCCGTGAGCCTGAGTCTATCCAGTGGCGGCGGCAGCAGCAGCAGCAGCAGCGATGGCTGCTGGCCGACACAACTAAAGCCATTCATGTATTCATGCAACAAACGTCTCCTGCGTGCTGATGAGGTGTTAGGTGAAGTGCTAGATTTGACTTTCCATTTTGAAAACGCAATTTCACACTTCCTCATAAAGTCCGATCTGCCCTTCTCCTGGGGGAAGCCGAAGCTTTTGAAAACATTGAAAGCTTTCCATGACTGTATAGTTGTTGTGTACTGGGTGGAATAGGTTCGAGAGGTGGGGGAGAGAGAACTCCCCGAGAACACTTCAAGTGGAGTCTTTTATTCAGATCCTTTAACAGCCAACATGTCTTTCTCTTGGTTAGATTGAAGGGCATAAGGAACAAATCAAGATACTTACTATTAGGAAAATCACTGTGAGCAAATGGGTTCCGACAGGCAACAGGCCTTCAGACATGGGGGATGATTTTCCACCTCCCCCATTTGGGGCTCCTTGCCACTGCCCTGCCTCCAAGTCTACCTCTTTCCCCACATTCTCGGCCCACGCACCTCGCCTTTGACTTGACTGTGGCCCATCTCTTTCTCCCCACTTCAACATCTCTTTCTCCCCACTTCAACTTTCCTCTTTGTTTCCGAAGCAGCCCTCCTTTTTGTCTTCATCCCTCGCATTTTCTTGGGGACTTCATGCCAGCAATTTAACCCTTCCTGTGCATTTTCATAAGCCCTGGTGGCACCGCGGTTAAAGTGCTGAGCCATGACCTGAAAGGTTGGCCGTTGAAATTCGCCCACGGCTCCAAGGGAGAAAGATGCGGAGGATGGTGGGCTGCCCTGAAGGGTCGCAGCCCCGCAGACGTTTGGGGAAGTTCTCTGTCTGACAGGGTTGCAGGGAATCGGGAGTCCAGAGTCACAGTCATTCGTATACTTCTCAATCGTTCGTCAACTCAAGGCTTAAGGTGTCCTAGCCCTAAACCATCGCTTGGCCTCTACTTCCCCATTCCTTCCATACACCAAGACCTCTCTTCCCTTCAGTTACCACCCAAGGCAGAGGGCCACAATGGGAAACAATAAGGACAGTCTGCCTCTGTCCCCCTTTTAACTCCTGGCTTCCACACTGGGCTGCCGCTTGCATCCACCTTAGAAGGGAGGGTGGAGAGCTAGAGACCCAGGTCGGGGGGCTTTTCCTTGGACATCCCTCCCCATGGGGCGGGGCTGCATGACTGGGGCGGATCCTTGCACCCATGGCAGTGCCCTATTCTTCCATGCCTACCGATTTCCTCCCACCGCCGATCTTAGTCCCTTCGTCCTTTTCAACTCCGACTCCTGGAGCAGCCTCAGTTCTTCTGTTTTCTTTGTCAGCCATCTAGGGCCCACCAAACTCCTCCTCCACAGGGCATGATGAGTCTCCTTGAGGCCCTAACCTCTGCAGAGTCTGGTGTCTGCATTCTCCTTCCTCCACTCGGATGCACCTGGCAGGCCCTACGTCACCATCCTTCTTTCTGACCATGGCCTAGCCACCCTTCTCTCAGCTGAGCCTTCCTTGCTCTTTCCCCCATCGCGGATCAGTGTTCAGGCTCCTCAGACCAGGCCTGCACCCCCTGTCCTGGGGCCGACCCTCCCCTCCACTCCCACTGCTCCACTTCTTACCCCACACTCAACCAGAGGGTCTCTCTGGTCTTTTGACCAGCAGTTTGCTGCTGCTTCTCGTTTCACCATAATCAACACCATGCTGTGGTGCCATCTTGCAAAGGGCAGTCCTGATCCTGTCTGCCTTCCTTCCCATCCCTAGGAATCTTCCGGAACCTCACTCCATGCACTGGCTCTTCAGCTTGCTCCACAGCCGTGGCAGAAGCTTGCCTCCCCACCATTTCTTTGATCAGTCCTCTTGGCCTTCTCTGCACTCTTCTTTGCTCCCGGGCCCACACATCTTCCCACCACCAGGCTTTTGCTATGCTCTTCCTAGCAGCGTGCCCTTCTGGCCCAGTGCCACCTGGCCGAGTCGCCGCTCCAGTGCACCTTTCCAGGATTGTCCTACAAGTCCTCACATAGCACTTCAGGAAGATAACATTACCAGCATCTCCTACCACACCTTCAGTTAGCTTAGCACAGGCCCTTTCTTGCCTCAGAGGTCAGGAATATCCAGTGGGCAGGAGTTTTGTCTTGTTATTCTTTGACTCTCCAACCCCTCCCAACATTCCTTACTTTTTATCCAAAAGTATTCAATGTCTGAGACAGTTGGGTAACTACTCTCAAAACTGTAACTCAGTCGATTCATTGAGTTGAGGCGGACTCATAGGGACCTCCCACCCCCAACGAGGTTTCTAAGATTCTAATTGTTTATGGGCGTAAAAAGCCCAGTCGTTCCCCGAGGGAGCAGCTGGTGGTGTTGAAGTGCCAATTCTGTGGGTCGCAGTCCAGCACATAGACACGCTTCCACCAGGGCTCTACATTTGAGGCCAACGATGAGATATTTGGGTGATTGTTAGGTATTTGTAAAAACCATATATACTCGAGTATAAGCCGAGGTTTTTCAGCACATTTTTTGTGCAGTTTTTGTGGTGTAATTAGGTACCTAGGCTGACATTCAGGTCAACTTATACTCAAGTATATATGGTAAGTCCAAGGGTTAACCGGATTTTCGTGCTTGAAATTCTCTCACTTTTAATAAATGGTACTACCGCGTGTTGCTTTGGGCCTCAAGAGTCCATTTTCAAATATCTCTGCCTGCCAGGTCTTTGAGAGCACCATCTAGTTTCGGAGACCCAGCACTGGAAAGGAAAGGTATGTGTGTTGGGGGGGGGGGGGGGCGGTTTGCTGCTCTACGGGAAGAATAGGCATTCTCACAAAATAAGTGGCTGGTGCCACTCTGGAAAGATGCCGTCATTGCCCAGACTGCATCCCAGGGTCCAAGCTGTGCTGGTGACCTCCCCACTCCAGTGCTGGAAGAGCTAAGCGTTCTGCTTATAAAAGGTTACATTTATGTTAGAAGTCACTCATCTCCAAACCATTGATTATGTTGTGGTATGAGATTCCTCTCCCTCAACATTGAAATTTCCTGCCACGGCGCCAACCCTGACTCACAGGGACCCTACAGGACAGGGTGGAACTGTCCCTATGGGTGTCTGAGGTTATAAATCTATCAGGGATAAGAAGACCCCCCTTTCTCCCTCTGAGCAGCTGGTGGTTTCAAACTGCCAACCCTCTGGCCTGATGCATAACTCCCTATGCCACCAGGGCTTTTAGTTTAGCCCCAAAACAAAGCCCTCTGCCATTGAGGCTATCCAAATCTGCAGCGACCTTAGCTAAGTGGATTTCTTGAGAACGCAGACCACCACTAAAGCAGACAGCCTTATCTTCTCCTGAGGAGTGGGAGTCTCAACCTTCGGCCTCAATGTTAGTGGGCCAATGGGGACCCCACAGTGCTACCAGGACTCCGTAAACACAGTGTGTCTACATTGATCATTCCTAATATTCAGAAACTTTCTGGTGAGATATTTACTTTGATTGATTGCAAAACTTTTTTTTTTCTTTAACCCAAACCTCCCACATTATAGAAATCCCCTGAGTACTTTTCTCAGAAAGAGATTTGGCAAATTAAGAGTGAAGACCTAAGGCCATTTTCCCTAGGTCTTGGATGTGATCCAACGACCTCACATTAAACATTATAAAGGCTTGACTGGAAGAACATGGGGAAATTAATTGTGTCCACAGCTTCCAGAGCCCCTGCTTCAGAGAGGTCATTAATGAAGAAAAGATGCGTGGAAAGAAGAAAACATGGAGAGGTCTACTTTCATCATTGTTTTTTCAGAAGAGCATGCGACCTTTAGAACAAGAAAGAACTGGATTCTGAAAGAGGAAGGCGCTTCAAGGAACAGCAGCACTGTGCTGGTTACTTGAGTGGCCATGACCGCTGACAGCATTCAAAGAGGTGGATGCTGCGGGCTGAGCAGTCTGAGCTAAGAGTCAGTTCCAAGGGGGTTGATGGAGCGCTACCGCATAGAATAAAGACGTGTCAAGGTGTCAGGTGGAAAGGTACATTCATTCTAGTGAATACCGCAGAAGTATGGGCACCCATGAGTCAAGCTGCGGCGGACTCACAGGCATATACCATATGCTTCTCTCTCTCTCTCTCTCTCTCTCTCTCTCTCTCTCTCTCTCTCTCTCTCTCTCTTTCTCCACCCATCCCCGCACCAGCCCAGCTTCATCACAGGGACGCAGTCCAGCAACTATAGACGCGGGGTGCCTTTCTGCCTCCTGTTTCCAATGAGTGAGTTACTGTTAGCCTGGCATTGTCCAAAGCCCATTCTAATAAGCCACATACGGTAGGAAAGGCAGGACTCCAGCAACCTGGGACAACGACCGGCCCCTCCCGCCCCCCCCAAGCACGGTGGGTCCTCAGGGATATCAGCGCCCAAGGATGCACAGCACCACCTAGCCATTGTGAAATCCCCGGGGAGCGGGAGCTGCGAAAATAGAGTACCCCGTTTCCTGGGAAAACGCCCGGTGGCGTCGCTCTGACTGCAGGGTACCGAACATTTCTCTGCAAGGTCTTTTTTCTTCTTTTTACATATCCACTACGTCCCTCGCCCAGCCACCTATGTCTGCACACACTCCTGGAGTTCTGTCTACAAGAACCACCCCAAAGACCACCCACCGCGGAGCTGCAGGGACCCTGGGGTTGAACCGTGGCAGAAGATCTCCTAGGACCTCGGCATTCAAATGTGGGGGGACGGGGAGAGGAATGGGGCCACTGAAGACCCTTCTCCTTCAGGTCAGACAAGAGATAAACAATAGAAGCTGCAGCGTCAGGAAGCCCCAGATCGCAGCACCTGAGCTGGAGAGAGAAGTGTGCGTCAGGGGCAGCGGGGGCTGCTTCCCAAAGCGGGACGCTAGCAGGCCAGCCTGGACGGTGTAACACGCACCCCTTTCCCGGCCACGCGCCCCAAAGCCACACGCACACTTCCACATCCCATGGCGAGGGGCCTGAGAAAGGGGAAGCGAGAATCTCTATGCCAGGGCTGGCGACGCGCGGGGGAGCCGACCAAAGCCTGGACTCCGAGTCTCAGAGTCCAAATAGCAAACACTGTCCCACAGTGTTGGCTGGTGGCAGCCACGCCAGAGCCCCAGGGATCTCTGGAGCTCCGTCTGGGGATCGCGGACGCAGTCCCCACCCGTGCACCCAGGCACACACCGGCACACGCGGGGTTTACGCGCCCGTCCCTACCCCTCTCTGCACACTTCACACCCAAGTGCAGCCTGCCCACCCCACCGCTCCTCTCCCTCACACACACTTTCTCCGCGAGTGTCTCCCGGAGAGGAGGGAGCCTGGCGGCGGGGATTCCTGGAAATGTCACCCCCCACCACCTTCCCCCACCATCACCGATCACCGGCCTGCCACCCCCATCTCTCTCTCTCTCTCTCTCTCTCTCTCTCTCTCTCTCTCTCTCTCTCTCTCTCACACACACACACACACACACACACACACACACACACATTTCTGCCATGGCAGGGCTGTCATCAGGCCCGCCTGATGCCCCCCGCACCCCGGCGGCTCGGCGCGCATCTGCCCCGGCACCAAGCATCTCTCCCCGCCCCCTGCGCGCGCCCTGCTCCGCGGCGAAGCCACTGCCCTCGGCGCGTCGCCCGCTGTCCCCGCTCAGCCGCACTATTGTTCCACGCGGCCCCGAGGCGCCCTACGGCGAGGACCGGGGTTCGGCGGGGCGCGGCACCGGCGCCCGGCGCCCCTGCACCCAGCGCGCCCCACCCCAGCCCAGCCCAGCCCAGCCCAACCCAGCCCGGCGGTGGTACCTTGCCTGACAGCTGGGTCCGCGGGCACGCCGGAGCAGGCGGCGCTAGTGCCAGCGGGGGTGCCCGGCCTGGGAATAAAGCGCCGCTCCCGCCGGCCCGACCTCCGGCTCCACCATCTTCTCCCGCCTCTGTCGTCGCCCCGACCGCGGCCGCCCTCGCCCAGCTCGAGCTCCGCAGCCGCCGCTCGGGCCCCTCCGGTGCCGGGCCCCACCCCCTTCCCCCGCCCGCCCGTCCGCCCGCTCGCTCGCCGCCCGCCCCTCGTGACGCGCGCCGGGGCCGGGCTGGCCCGAGGGGGAGGGCGCGCGCGGGGGAGCGCGCGCGCGCGCCGCGCTCGTAGCGCCCCGGCCGCCCACGCCCACCCGCGTGCACGCGCGGCGCGAACCGGGGGATGGGGTGGAGAGGGCGGCGGGCTGCGGCGTCCCGGGTCCCCGCGGCTGGGCGGGAGTGCCGGGGGTACGCCGACCCCGCCCGCCCCAGGTCCCCGCTCCTCCTCCTCCTCCTCCTCCTCCTCCGGCCCCGGGCCTCCCGGAGGGGACCGAGGGGGAGCCCGAGGGGGTCCCGCGCTTCCTAGCCCGCAGCCGTGGCCAACCTCCGCGCGCCGGCGCCGGCCGCCGTGCCGGACCACAGAGGCGATCGGGCGCCCGGGCTCCCGCGCTCGGGCCTCGTCTGTCGGCCGCTGCCCAGCTCGCCCGCGCCTCCGGCCCTCGCACGCGGCCCCGCCGGCGTCGCGCGGCCTGGCGTCGGCCTCCGCAGCGCGCTGCAGTTCTCCGCTGTCGCCGCCAGAGGGCGCGCCGCGGGCCCGCCGGGAGCGCAGCCGGGCCGGCGGCCCCGGCTCCCCGAGACCTGGCGGGCCGGGCGCCGCCTTCTTGCTGCTTCCGGAGCCCGGCGGCCGCTCTGGCTCCTCGCGCGCTGGGTGCAGCGGGCACCAGGTGGCAGGTGCTGTGCGCTAATGAAGAAAGCAGTGGGCCAGGGAGGCCCTCGGAGAGCCGCGTCGCGGGGCCAACCCCACCTGCATAATTGGCTGTGTAACATGAACCCAAGCCAAAGCGCCCCCCTTCTTTCGGGCCACCTTGCTCACCGTCATAACTTATATTTGCACACAGCCCTGGAGCTGGCCCTCCCACCCCCACCCCGGGCAAAGCATTCCTCTTGGTTTGACAGAACATTCGGGAAATGGATCCTTTTCCACGCCGTGTTTCCATAGGGATGCGAGTTTATTATTTTAAGCACAATAGCTCCAGAAAAATCTGGGGACACAGCCTGACACATTCTGGAACTCCTGTGTTTTGCCCTTAATGATTTCCCCCTCTTTGTGGTAGTGAGACAAAATGTTACTGCTCCACAGAAGACTACCTTTTAGTGAAATTGAAATGCAATACACCAGGAAGGTGTGCCATGCCCATCCTGAGGCGTTCCATATTCATTTTTCTCAGTAAATATTCATGCAGTATACATTAGGGTAAATCAGAAAGCATTAAACATTCCTTTGCCATCGGTGGATGCCTACAGACAAGGCTCCTCAGTAATACTCTCACCATGATCTCATTAGGCACCTTAAAAGAAAGTCCACTCAAAACAGGCTTCTGCTTGATACAGCCGATATATGGAATGTTATAAGAGCTATACGAGCCCCCAATAAAATGACTTAAAAAACAGCAGAGGCTTCTAAGGGGATCTGCCACCCAAAGAAATTCAAAGCAGAGAAGTCAACTCAGAAGGGTACAGTGACTTTGTTTTGTTTTGTCATTCTTTATTTAAAAAAAAAATTTATCAGCGCTCATACAACTCATCATAACCAATACATACATCTATTGTATGCCAACCACATTTGTACATTTGTTGCCATCATCAGTCTCAAAACATCCTCCTTCTCCTTAAGCTCTTGGTATCAGCTCCTTCTATCTCCCCTCCCCCTTGAGAATTTACAAGTCATCATTATTTTGCCATATCACTAGGTTCGATGTCTTCCTTCACCCACTGCCCTGTTGTCCGTACCTATATGTAGATCTCTTCAATTGATTCCCCCTTTCTACCACTCTCACCCACGGTCCTGAAGGGACATGTGTCCTGGATTCCCCATGCTTCCGACTCCTATCCGTACCAGCATACATCCGCTGGTCTAGCTGGATTGTAAGGTAGAATTGGGATCATGATAGTGGGGGTGAGAAGCATGCAAGAACGAGAAGAAAGTTGCATATTTCATTGTTGCTACACTGTACCCTGACTGGCTCATCTCCTCCCTGTAACCCTTCTGGAAAGGGATGTCATTTCACCTACGACTTTGTTTTAATACATCAAAGAGGTGATCTTGTTTTAAAGATAGCTTTATTGACAGATGATCCACATATCACACGCTTCCCTAGTTCAGCCGCATGAAAAGGAGCGCGACCACCGTCACCACAATCCGTTCCAGAGCATGTGGTTCCCTCCTGGATTCATTATGAGCTCTTGGTTTCCTTACGTGTTCCACCCAAACCACAGCAAGGCTGCTCCTCCCGCCGCCGGAGGGTGCATATTGCATACCCTGCGTGCCCATGCTAACTCTGTGGGAAGGGAGCCTGCTGTTATCCTCCGTGTCTGCGCAGCGCTGGCTGCCTGGGCCACCAGGAAACTCAGAGCCTCATCCTTTCACATCCTTTCAGGGGCTCTGGGGACCCGAGGACCATCGTGTTTAAATGTTAGTGGTCCCTTTGGTTTGATCTTTGATTGATGGTCTTGCTGTACTTGCTTTGGGGGACTTCTCTGTGAATACTTGAGGTGTTCTTCAAATGTGAGCACACCCACTCCTGGCTTATCAGCTCCCTTGCTGTCTGACATTTCACACGTACGACAATAGGGAAAACACTCTTTTACACCTTATTGGCAAAAGGTCACGACCCTCACCAAGGCTTGACGTGAGCGCAGCGCTGGCTGGGATGTGCCCATGGGGCTGGGCCATGCTGCTCAGTGATTTGAAGTGAGGTGATGACATTATCATCATCCATTTTGTTATTGGAGGGGGTCATCTCCATTTTCGTATGATACCCATTGTCACTCAACAACCTGGTCTTTGGGACTCAACTATGGCGGAGAGCGGGGGTGAGTGTCCTTGCATACCTGCACACCCACTCGCACTAGCAAGGGTCGAAGCCGCCGTCCCAGGGTTTCATGGGCAGTACATGAAAAACACTGGCAAACTCCCAGGCATTGTACTGATATTACTCAGGAAACAGCAATACTGTCGATCGACACTGCGCCGGGTGACTTGAACTTCAATGAAAGGTTTTTCCGGTAGTTGCATGTGAGGCAGCATTACCAGACCTACTTGCTTACACCACAGGCCTGACTTCCATAGAGGGTGCAAACAGTTAGCATGCTCGGTTGCTCACAGAAACACTGAGGCTCCAGATCCACCTGCTGATAAAAACTGAGCCTGGGCACACCCCATGGAGCCCAGTTCTACCCTGACCAGCAGGGGGAGGGGTCCGCATGAGTGGGAGCCAAGTAGACGGTAGCTGATTGGGGGCAGGGACCCTCCTCTTGCATGCAAAAGGCCAGGGTTTGAGTCCCAGCCAATGCGCTTCGTGCACAGCCACCTGTCGGTTGGGATTTGCATGTCGCTATTATGCTGAAAGCGTTAGAAACCTCCGGCCGCTTTCTTCTCCCCTAAAGAGAAAGATGAGGCCTTCTCCTCCGGTAAAGAGATCTAGTTCAGTTCCGCCCTGTCCTATTGGCCACGCGTCTGGTTTTATGCTGCACAGGCTTCATGCCGTGATGCTTCCAGACTACCGTGGATTCGGAAGGGAAGCCGCGGGAGGACTTCCCCACTCTGATGACGACCTTCCAATGGATCGCCACTGTCTGGTCCACAATGGGCCACGGAATGACGCGGGACCTGGCAAAGCTGCGTTCTGCATGCAGGAATCCTGGTGGCGCAGTGGTATGTGTCAGGCTGCTGACCACAGATGAGCAGTACGAAGCCACTAGCCAGCTCCGAGGGGAAGGGGGAGGCTCTCAAGTCCCAGAAACATTCAGGGGGCATTTCTACCATGTATTTCTAGGAGTGGGTAGCCACTCAACGGCAGTGAGCTTGTCTTTGTTTGTGGTGAGCCAACTGGATGGTAACAACCAACAATAGATGTAACACTACAGGCGAGATCACCCGTGTCTCGTGCCTGTCATAGATATCTTCCTTTAGAACATGAGCAGTGAGATCTTAGATTCTAGCGACCCGCTGTCTACCTACAGGGTAGCTTGCTGGGACCAGTCCTGATTGTCATTTGGTAAAAGGGCAGGAGACCATGAACTGTTATTCACTAGCATTTCCCCTTTTTTGTTAATTAATCATATTATTGGGGGCCTTTGACAAATCTTATAACAATCCATCATTCAATTGTATTAAGCACACTTGTTCCTATGTTGCCATCAACATTTCCAAAATATTTTCTTTCTACGTTAGCCCGAGAGATCAGCTCCTCTTTTTATCCCTTCCCTCTCACTCTCGTGAATCCTTGATTAATAATGTGTTATTATCTTTACTTCATATCTTATGCTGTCTGTTGTCTCCCTTCTCCCACATCTCTGTAGAACTGGATTAAGGTGGGGGGAGGTGGAAGGAACTAGAGGAATCATTTGTGCATGTTTGCAGGGGACGAGGGGGGATGCCCAATTGTTTACATACAGACGTTGGGCCTCCATTCCAACCCCTTTCACTCACATTGATATAATTGCTTGTTTGGGATCTTTTGATACAGGATACTTGATCCCGTCGATATCTCATGATTATATAGGCTGATGTGCTTCTTCCTTGTGAGCATATTTGCTTCCCTGAGAGTTTAACTTCAGCCTTGAAGACTTAAGGCACTATCTTCTGATAGCTGGGCACCATCAACTTTCTTCATCACATTGGCTTACGCACCCATTTTGCCTTCAGTGATCACATCGAAAAGGTGAGTTCCAAAGAGTGTCAGCTTATTAGAACAAAGTGTTCTTGTGTCTAGGGAGACCTTGAGTAGAGACCCAAACTCCATCTGCTATCTTAATCCTAAACATATAAATGTATGTACATTGACCTCTATTAATATATTTAAATATATACACACCTATAGCTATACCTTGTCCTTGCCTCCTATTTCTTTCCCGTCACCTTCTTCCTGTCCCACTATCATGCTCACCCTCCATTTGGCCTTCAGTAATTCTTCTCGAATACACTGCACTTGATCAAACTCCAGCAGGCATTATATACCCTTCTAGTCATCAATTTTAGATCTCTTGTTGTTTCTTTATCCCTGAGTTGTTGGCTCCCTGCTACCCGCCCCATCCTCTCCCATATCCTCCCACCCTTCCCCCAGGGACCACCGGTGCCATTTCCTCTAATGAACCAATCCCCGAAGATTCCAGAATTCAAAAAAGTCACCCAAACTCTTGAGAGCCTGACTGTATCTTGTTACCTTTGATATGGTTTTGGAAAGGCAGAACTAGGCATGCTTCTTCTGAGAGCAGGAGGTGCTTCCCACTGATTTGAAATGCTTCACAGATAACCCTCTTTCTGCCTCAGTCTTTGAATCTAGCTCTGGTTGTGGAGGTAGCCAGCCCCGCAAAGCTAATCACAGGTTCCGAAGGTGCACTTGTACGGTTGAGATATATAAAGATCATAGTAAAGTCATAGAGGAATGGGAGAGCTGGAGAGAGAGAGTAAAATAAAGAAGTCAGACACATTTCATGGGGGCATGCTCACCTCAGCTCCTCTCGCCAGGTGAGTTTTTATTTCTAACCAAAGCTTAGCTATCTTTGAGGGCAGGCAAGCCCTCTGACTACAGGTAACAGTCTGTGTCATGGGGGTGGGGGTTGTGACATAGGCAACATAAGCAATAGGAGGGGTATGAGATGACCTAGGGGCATTCACACAGTAGTAAAGAGAGGGAATGAGGATATATATATGGCAATGTGGGTGGACATTGGCTTCAATATAGTAGCCTGAACTTCGTTATCCTTGAGTGGTGCCCCTCGGGTCCTCCTTCAAGGGAACAATATCAGAAGGGAGCGGACCCTACTTGGGGTGAGTCAGACTATACAGTCTGGTTGCTCTATATGACTGATGATACCCTGAAGGAGAATAACCTCTGGCCTACCTAGATGGATCTCTGAGCGTACAGTCTTTGACCATGCGCAGCAAGCTGCATCTTGGGTTTGGCATATATTTGGGGGAGACAACTTGGGAGAAATTGTCCTGTTTCCCACATCCGGGGTGCTGAGTGTGTATGCAGGACAACCACAACAATCTCCGGGTAACAAGGAGATTCTTGTGCTGCGAATATTCAGTAATCCAGCATCTCGTACATTCTCTAGAGTGGAGCCATTTCAGTTGGTCCCAGGTTTGAAACTGTGCAGACAATACACAACTAAGAACAAGGAATTCGCTTTTGCCTGCAGAGTCCTGTTTCATCAGCTTCCCCTCCATGCCCACCCCTCTCTGGATCCTAAAGCTCTTGTCCTGGTGCCAGATGGGCCTGGGGTTCCCTTTCTGTTTCTTCCACAGGTCAGGTTCCTGTCTTTCTGCTGATTCACACCCACCTCTAATGATTCCCACCAGAAGTCTGTAGTACAGTCGCATTTATCTAGTGCAAGGGCACCTCTAAAGGCTCAGGGGAAAATTCCATCATCTTCTACTTCCATTTCCCACAACTTCTAAAGGTCCCTCATCGTGCGATTCTGATCAAGCGTGTCATGGGAGTATACTGTCTTATTATTTTAAAAGGGTGCCTTTAAAACAAAACAAAAGCTCATTGCCATCAAATCAGTTCTGACTTATAGATAGATCTGCCTCTGTGGGTTGCCGAGACTGGTTTACAGGACTGGAAAGCCTTCTTTCTGCTGCAGAGTGGCGGGTGGTTTCAAACCGCTGACCTTGTAGTTAGCAACCCAGTGTATAAGCATTACACACTACCAGGACTCTTCCAAACCGAACTCACTGCCATCTAGTTTACTCTGATTTATAGAGATCTTGTTGGACAGGGTAGATCTGTTCCTGTGGATTCCTGAGGCTATAACTCTTTATGGGAGTAAAAAGCCCCATCTTTCTCCTAAGGAGCAGGTGGTGGCTCTGAACAGCTCACCTGGAGGTTAGCGACCCAACTCGGACCCCTAATGCCACCAGCTAGCTCTTGGGTTGATTATATAGCCCATATCTGAGTCCCCTGACTGGCAAACCCATTAAAATTGTCAATCAACTTAACCAGCCAACTAGTTAGGTGAGGACCCTCTATAAGGTGACCAGACATCCTGCTATTTAACAATTTGTCCGCATCCCACGGTGTTTTAAAATTAAATAAATATATTACAATATTATTTTTGCATTCTATGAACATTTTTTGTTGCTACACATAGATCAAATTTTTAATCAAGAACCACCCTCCTCTCCTGGTCAATGGTGTCCTGCTTAAAATCTGGTCACTGGAGTCTGGGACCAGATCAGTCCTCCCC
>PVJH01024330.1:0-27175 GCA_004026705.1 Nesogale talazaci | reverse complement strand
GGAATAAGGAAAAGACAAAATAAAACACTCTTGAAATATAAGCCTCGAAGAGCCACCTAAAAGAGTCCTGGGGTCATAGTGAGTGGCAATCTTGTTGCTAACCCCGATACCAACAGCTCAACTCCACCAGCCACTCCACAGGAGAAAAATAAGGTTATCTCTTTTCATAAAGCTGTGAAGTCTCAGAAACCCAAAGGGCAGGTCTACTTTGTCCTGTAGGGTCACTGTGACTCAGAGTCCAGTCAATGGCAGTAGGAATGGGAAAGATCTTATGATGAGCAGTGGAACGCTGTTTGAAGTAATGCTGGAAGACGGTCCCCTCTAGTTACAAGGCATTCTGCATACAACCGGGAAAGAGCTACCTCATGAATGCTATGGACCCTCTGAACTTTATTTGCTAGTGGGGCATGACTCAGCGTGAGAAGAAACTGCTGCAAACGTCAATTTACCATTGGGGTATGTAATAGAAGAAACCTAAATCTAAGGAATTTAGAAGTTGTCAAAAATGAAACTGAACACATAAAAATAGATACCCTAGACTTTTCTTGTAGGCTGGCTCTCGAGGGAAGCAAAATCACGCCCGGGCGATATAATGGGTTAGGCTGCCATGTGCATGTTTGAAGCTACTGACATCTCCTCAGGAGAAAGCATGGGATTTGTAGTCCCATAAACAGTGACAGTCTCAGAAAACCGCAGCATTGACTCCATAGCAGTGAGTTTGGTGTATGTGTGTGTGTGTGTGTATGTGTTATACATGTATGGTATATGTGCATGTACATTTCATATATGTGTGTGTTTCATATATGTGTGTGTACATATATATAATTGTTGTAAAAGTAGGCAAGTCCTGAGTTAAAGAAGTTCCAAGTCTGTGGGTCAGATGTTAGGCTAGAAGTTTTTGATTCATGCAGCTCCAGAGGCTGATGAACCCAAGATCAGTGGGAAGACAAGAGGCTTGTGGTTAGAGATGACTGAATCTAAGGTTGACAGGTAAGATGGTGGGCTGCTGACAGCTCCCAGGACGGGCAGGCAGTATGCCAGGCCTCTGGCTCAAGTCCAGAGAACCAGGCAAGATTCAGATCCAGTGGAAAAAATCAAGCAAGTTTGTCCACAACCTCTATTTATGTTGGAGGAAACCCCCTTTCCATGGATTGAATCAGGGCTGTGACATGAGTAGAGATGTTGCTTCCCACGCTTATTGCCTGACAGCTGATTGGCTGCTCAAAGCAGAACCTATTATAGAGATGATGACATTGTATTAGATCACACTGTAATCGACATGAAGACCTAAGATTATTAGATCGTAACTGCACAACCACAATCACAATAGCTGCACAAGCACTACCAGCTGGACACAAAACTTCAGCTATCATAACAATAAGGAAAGGAGCCTTGATGATGCTGTGGGTTAGTCCTTGGCCTTTTCACGACGTGGCCTGTGGTTCAAATGCATCAGCTTCTCCAGGGGAGAAAGATGAGGCTGTCTACTCCAGGAGAGATTGATAGTTTCAGTAACTCTATATCTGGTCACGGTGATTCAGATGGCGGTATAATCAGCGAGCTGAAGTGGCTTGGTATCAAATCTGAATTGGACAACCGTACAGTTTACTAGAAGAGCCCTGCTGGTGTGGTAGTGGCGTGCTGGGCTGCTAACTACAAGGTCAACAGTTTAAAAGCATTGGCTGCTTCAAGGCCTTGAAGAAAGAGGAGGCTTTAAACTTCCCTGTGGAAAAACCACAGGGGCAGCTCTCCACTGTCTTACATGGTTGCCGTGAATCAGAATCGACTTGGTGGCTCTAAGTGTTGAGTTTGATGGTTTACTAGACTAGGAGTGACAAATTTAACAGAAGTAGCAACATAGTCATCATTAAAAGGAACATTGTAAGTTCTATCTTCTCATACAGTACACTCGGTGTTAGGAGAAGACCAGATACTTTTTCACATCACCCACTAGAGCCAGAAGTGATGAAATTGGAAAGTTCTGTCACTTCTGTAGTTAACATTGGTCAACCCTGCCATCAAGATGCATCGATAATTACTGGGGGTTAGAATGGGAAAGTTGGAAACAAAGAGAAAAGGTTGTTGTAGCTGTTGATAGGGACTATCAAGTTGGCTCCTGCTCACAGTGGCCCTGTATACAACAGAATGAAACATTGTCCTCTTCTGCACCATCCTCTCCCTGGTTCTGTTTGAGCTTGTTGTTCCAGCCACTGTCTTGATCCATCTAATTAATGGTCTTGTTTCCTGTCTTCCTCTTGTTCCTGTCTTCCTACTTTACTGCTCATGAAGTCCCTTTCCAGGGAGCGGGCCCTCCTGATAGCATGTCCAAAGTGCCCAAGAGGATGTCTGGCCATCTTGATTTCTAGAGAGCAGCTGGTTGTACAGCTTCCCAGACAGACTTGCGTGTTCCTTTAGCAGTCCGTGGTACTTTTAAATATCCTTTACCAGCACCATAATTCAGATGAAACAATTCTTCTTCAGTCTTCCTTGTCTGATGTCCACTTTCCACTTGCAGATGAAACAATTGCAAGAACATCCTAGGAGCAGACTTGCTTCTTTGAATACTAGTGACAGGGGACTTGGTAAACAAGACATCTTCTTTCGTGGTGTTGGTAGGTTTGAACTGCTGGCCTGTTGATTAGCATCCAAGGGCTCCACCATCACACCACCCAGACCCATCCAGAACAGGAATTCAAAAAAATGTCCACCTGCTGAGTGGTCTTGTTTGCTAACTTACACCAGGTCAGAGAGCTGCAAGGAGAAAAATCAGAGACCTTTGAATAGGATACTCTTAATGATCAGTGGGAGGCAGTGTCATAGGTAGGTTGGTGTCACTGCTGCTTAGAATGCAGTTGTTAGGCAGCGCTGGAGGGTAAGCGTTGGACTGCTACGTGCAAGGACTACGGTTCAAATCCACCAGCCACTTCTCAAGACAGATGTCTGCCCCGTAAAACTCTACCACCTCAGGAAGCCTGCATGAGGTTGCTATAAGCTGATTCACTGGCAGTGGCAAGTTGTTAACCACCTCCACATTGACTCTAGGTACACCAGGATGAGATGCTGCCTGGCCCTGCACTGTTTCCACCATCTAAGTGTGCTTGTGGCCATTGCTGTGCTCACTGAAGATCTTGAGGCATTCATCCTATAGCTCTGCACCGGGCAATAGTCTGTCCTGATCCCTGGGGTTTCCACTGGCTAATGCAGGCAAGGAAAGCGCTGTGGGATGAAGACAGAACTTTTCCACAATTACTTACTCCAAAATATTAAACAAGCGATTTACCAACACTTAGTGTTCTAGTTAAGTTAGCTATTTTCCCTGAGGTCCCAGTTTTATGAGGTCTTCGTATGATTCATGATGAGGCTGACTAAGATAGCTAATCTCCCTGATGCTCTCAATTATCTGAGGGCTTTGCATGACTCAAGTTAGGATAATGATCTGCTTCCCTCGAGGCCTGTCAGTGGGATTCAAGAGTCATTGTCAATGACCCTTAACTATATAGACCTGTTCACCTACCCCTGGGAGTCTGAAGTCTTTCCGTATCACATCCCTCTCCTCTTAGTCATGAGGCATCCCTAAACCATTATCATCTTATAGCCCTTAAGACTGCCCCTGCTCACAGCATGTCCTGACCAGTGACAATAGAATTTATGTGTCCCCTGTTCGGCTATTTAAATGGGGAAAATTAATGTTCGTTCTCCCTTTCCACACGGACCACCACACAGGGCAGAAGTGAGCATGTTACCCTGATGATGTATGTCTAACTCTTATTGCTTCTCTCTGTGTGTCATGATCGCTATATCATTATTATAATAAATAACAATTATTGGTGCACAACTTCCTGTTGAACCCTTGCTGTGAGTATATCAATAGCTGCCCACTTCTGCTAAAGCAACTAGACTTTTCTTTCTAGCTTACCTTAGTCCGGGAGCTTTGCTGAAACCTATCTGCCACAGGTGGCTCTGCTGCCATTTGGCATCGTTCCCAAGGTCCTAACAACACAGACGCCCCCACAGTGTGACCCAGAGCCACAGGCTCCCTAGTACGGGGGATTTAAAACGTGGGCAGCGGTCCCCACAGTGGGCAGTCTGACGCCACCAGGAACTCCCGGGAAGAAAGCCTGGGCTCTCTGCTGCCAAAGACAGTTGTAGGCTCAGAAATGCAAGGGGGAGTCAGCATTGACTCCAGGGCACCAAGCTTGATTGTTTTGCTTTGGAATGTATCGGTGCCTTGGTGGCATCGTGGTTCTAGGTTGGGCTGCTAGCTGCAAGGTCTGCAAGTTCTAAGCCACTAGCCACCCAAGGGAGCCAGACAGAGCTTCCTGCTCTAGTAAAAAGTTGTGGACTCAGACACCCACAGGAACTGTTCTATCTAGTCCTATCAGGTCGCTGTGAGTTAGCATGGGCTTGATGGCAGTGAGTTTGGGGTTTGGGGGTTTTGCCTCGTTGTAACGTGTGTATTTGATTGCCTGGTGCAAATGAGTGGTGCACGTGGCTTGAGGCTGACTGCTTACCTAACTGTTGGTTCTTTGAACCTGCTTGGCAGGCAGCTCTGCCGAAGAAAGGCCTGGAAGTCACATCCGGTTCCTACTAGTTCTGCGCAGAAGCACATGGGCTCACCTAGAGTTGGAATCAGCTCCCTGACAGCAACAAACAACAACCGACTAGCTTCGGAGTTGCCCTGTGAGTTCCAGGGGTCTAAGGTCAGAGAGAGGAGGGGCAGGGCACAGAATTCCCCCGACAAGGCAGAGAGGTCGCAACAAGGGTTGCTCTAAGAGAAGGCCTGGGCTGGGACAGCATGCAGCTGTGGGCAGGGTGGGGTCTCTGTAGAGAGCCAGCTGTGCGGCTCCTCTGTAGGCAGGGCCGCTGGGGGGTGCGGGGTGGGGGCTATGCAGAGGGAGGAGGGAAGAGAGAGGGTCCCCAGTGTGCAAGGGGCCAGCACTGGGTAGCTGATGGAAAGGTTGGCCATTCCAGTCCACCACATGGGGCAAAGACCCGGCCATCAGCTCCTCTAACCCTAAACCTCGGGGCAGTTAGACTCTCAGCTCACTGGCACCTAACAGCAAGGCACAAGGGATGAAGATGCGGCAACCATCAGGGACGGCAGGGTCCCCTGCTGCCCCCTGGGTCCAGTAGACATCCCCATGTCACCCCCAGCTGTCCTCTCGTCTCCTGCGTGGTCCTGTGTGGCGCTGAGGGAAGTCAAACCTCGGGTCACCCAGTGGATTTGAATTCATAGCAACCCTGTGAGCCAGAGTGAGCCTGCCCCATGGACTTCCAAGGCCATCCGTCGTTCCTCCCCTTTCTCCCTGGAGGCAGCAGTTAGCAGGTTAACGCCACCAGGCTTCCTTGAAAGAAGAGCAAGCAGAGAACAAATGAGCCCTCAGGTTCATATGTAATTAGGCAATCTACTTTAAACACTTCTTAAATTTGAACCTGCAGCACAATTCCTCTTGGTCCATTAAGCAAGCCTTGGTGGAAAGGAACCCCGCCCTCCATTTCCAGGCTGAAGATGTCAGGCCAGGCAGGGTGAGGATCTTCTGAAATCCTATCCTAAATTCAGCAACAGCACCGTGGTGCTGATTTGTCTGGGTGGGCAGGCACAGGCACCCCGCTTGGCCTCTACCTGAGCCCTGGGTCCGCTCCTGATAGCTGGAAGGCCACAGACATGCAGGACAGGGATGGTGGGAGATGTTTCTTTAGTAAGGAAATGTACAGGATCTGGTAGCATAGGGGACACTCATTGGTCTACAAACTGCAAGGTTAGCAGTTCAAAGCCATTAGCCACTCCAAGCGAGAAAGAGGGTGCTTTGTGCTTCCAAAAAAGACTTATGCGCTTGAAAACCCACAGGGTTCTACCCTGTCCTCTAGGGTCACTGTGAGTCCGGAGTGGTGAGTGAGTCCAGGCTCCGAGGTGATGCAAACAGTGTACAACTGGCTACTAATCTAAAGGCTGCGAGTTCAGACCCATCTGCAGAAGAAAGGCCTGGGAAACTGCGCCCAGAACCATTATTGTTGTCATTTGTCACCCAGTCTTAGTAATCTCATGTGCGCTGAGTAGAACTGGGAAAGACTGTGACCTTTGCAAGCCTTTGACCTTCCAAAAGCAGATCACTGGGCTTGTATGCTGAGGCATCTCTGAGCAGGTCTGAAGAGCGAGCCTCCTCTGGGCAGGGAGTCAGGCCCTGAGCTGTTTGCCACGCTCAGAGTCTCTCCTCAGCAGAGAGGACAGCTAAGCACACGCTCCACAGAGCCCGGGTTTACCAGCAGTCATGGGGCAACAGCCAAGACCCCTCAGGAGCCCTGGTGCATGTTGGTCAGCAGATCGAAGCCACCAGCTGCTCCAAGGGAGAAAGAGGAGGCTCCCTGCTCTCTTGTCAGGAGTTCCAGTCTCAGAAACCCACAGGGAAAGGTCTACCTCTCCTGTAGGGTTCCAGTGGGTTACCATCAACTCCATGGCAGTGAGTTTGGTTTGGGCTTGACAACAAGAATAATGGAAAGTTCTGCTGTGGTGACCTTTGCCCCTAAGTGTCCCCTGATGGTCCTACTTATGCTCTGCATGTTCTGGCCCTCCCCTGCCCCTGCCCTCCCCTCTCCCCCCGCCCCCTCCCCCATCTCCACAAGGAAACAGTGAACTTCCCCAAGCATCGTGGCTCTCCGGAACAGGACACAGAGGTGGTGGGACACATCTTCCTTTCAGCCCCACAGGGTGTACCCTCGTGCAGTCATCTCCTTTCCATTTCCTCAAACTAATTCCAGCCACACGATGCCAAGCAGATCACCAGTGCCCCCCCCCCCCGAGGGGGGGGGGAAGAAGAGCTGGCCTTTTATCAGTTCTTGGAAAGGCCTTCATTTCCTTCCAAGGCTCATCTGCTGACGGGGCGGGCCAGGAGGGAAGGGAAGGGATTTGGAGAGCGAAGGTCTGGTCTGGGAACCACGGTTAGGTTCACGGTCGTGAACCCATGAGAAGCTGCACCTTCCAGATTCTAATCCACTCCCAGGGAAAATGGCCTGAATCCAGTTTTGTGATGGATGAAGATGGGGGCTTCATGCAATTTAATTGGACCTCTTTGGATGTTTTCTCTCTCTCTCTTTCTCTCTCTCGCTCTCGCTCTCTCACTTACTTTCTTTCTCTCCAATACCGCTTAGCTTCATAGTCATACCTTTTTCCTTTTTTTCCTTTGGTGAGGTGCCTTTGGATGTCACAAGCAGAGATGACAGGGAAATGCTAGGGCACTGTGGACGCCGAGTTCTAAGGAGTAGAGTTTCTGTTTCTGTTCCCCGGCCCTTCTGGTGCCAACAGCATCTTCACACAAATGATTCCAACTGGGCCGGTTTATTGTATGCCCTCTTCAGCAAGGAGTCGGCTTCAGAAGCATGCTTGCTACAGGCTGCACATGGAATGCCTACTACCTGTCTATCCCCCTTTCCAACCCACAGCCTCGGTGGGGGGTGCTGGAAAATGAGCAGCCACTAGGGCGGGTTTCCGCAGCTCCCCGCGCCCCAGGCTGGCTCCTGCAGGTCATTAGTGGGCGCATGTGGAGGCTCCGGAAAGGAGCACACTGGAACACTTGTCACTTGGCTATGACTGTCGCCCAATCTGATAAGATGGAACAAGGCAGCCGGCGAGCCCAGGATGATTGAACTGCTGAATGAAACGAGGCGGTCCTCTGGGCTGAGGCGCTCCATCGTGCTGAGGAGACAAGCATGCATTTGTGTCTCCCCAGTCACTCACGTGAAGGGGAAGGTGCCAGGGGGATGGCAGGAGGCCAAGTGACAGCGAGAGCCGGAGGCACCATGGCACAGACACCCGGAGGCCCTACTGGGGAGAGGTGAGAGGGGCGCTGACATGGCCCAATTACTCTGACAAAAATCAAAGTGGTGACTGTGCGCTTGGCACCGCATCCGCGCGTTCCCTTGGCGCATGAAGAGGCAGACGCAGCACGCGCGTGCTCCGGTGGGGTTGTGGGGGCGGGAGGGTATGTGGGAGGCTGGGCCTTTGCCTGATATCTGCCCTCACCGATGGGACCCTCTTCCAGGGCTGAGCTGGATGGGAGTGGGGAGTCAGGGCGTCCTGTAAAGTCAGGGAGACCTCTGCCTCACACACAGCTGGGCCTCCAGCCCACTGCTTCCGCCCAAACCCAACCCACTGCCACTGAGGTGATCCTGACTTGCGGTGACCAGACAGCACAGGGTAGAACTGCACCCGTGCTTTCCCAAGACGGTAACCCTTCAAGGTAGGAGGAAGCCTCATTGTTCTCCTGCTTAGCAGATGGTGGCTTTGAACTGCAGCCCATCACATAACCAGGCCTCCTGGCTGTGTAGGCAGGAAGGACAAATTCCACCAAGGGCTATCTGATATAAGACACTCCCATCTTTAACCCTCGGTTTCCATTCTGGCTGTGGTGGAGGGGTGCCATGTGCTGGTAGGTGGTTTAAAGTCAGTACCGCATCCTGATGGGCGGCGTGCCAATCCCACTGAGCCATCAGAACAATCTCACCTGCTATGAAAGGTCTTTGCATCTTTCTATAAAGACAGCTATAACTGGATAAGGGGACATATGCTGGGACCAAGGAGTTTTGTGCCGCACGGCCATGAGTCCAACTACTTTGTTGTAAAAGATGTCTCCTGGCCATCTTTTGCGGGGGATCATGGCGATGGATATTCTGATGGTCCTGGTAGTAGAAAAGCTTCTGATAAAGAAGGTAAATCTTTTTCTGGGGATCCAAACAGGAATCCCTTCATATGTTCCCCTACCTAACTTACCACCAAGTCCGTGCTGATCTTCCTGTGGAAGGGACCTCCGCAGGGCCTCTGAGCACCAAAGCAAGACCACCACCAGATCATCCTGGGTGGGAGGGGGGTATACTGTGGTTGGAGACACGTCCAGCCCTCTTTCACCATGTCCCAGTCACTTTGTAAACGTGCCCACGAGCAAGGAATCCCCTGGGAGGGAAAGAAAGTGGAAGGCACCCAGCCTTGCATGCTTGAGTGTTGACAACCTTCCCTGCATTGGGCATGGCTGTCTCCCGAGAAGTTCATCGCTTCTTCCCCAAACCTCCTCATCACCAGTTTCCCCATCCGAAGGAAACCAACCCGTTAACCACTGCCTTTAAATAAATGTGGATTCATTCTTCAGGTCATAGGGCATGGAGGACCAGATATTCTGCCTGAAGACTTGCTCACTGAAAGAATTTCCCCGCATCGTTGTCTTTCAGGGACGCCAACGGGGTACTGCACTAGCCATCTAATTCTCACTTTCCTAGTGCCTGCCCCCTGTCATAAGGGGCACCCCAGGAGACACGGGTTGAGGGAGGGGAGGCAAACATCAGGATCTGCTGCCATTTGAACCTGCTCCAGCAACTTGAGCCAGGTACTCAGACCTCCCAGACCTGCTATAACCCCGTTTTCTATTTACCATTTTTGCATTGAACAGTAGAATGTCACCAAGCCTGTCCTCCTACAGGATTTGATGGACCAAAAAATACTTCTTCCATGATAGACAGTTCAGATTGCAATGCCCTTTACTGTAGACTGTGGATGAAAATGGCTCCAGGTGCTTTGTCAACCCCACCTCGGTGAAATCAGACTGACTCAGTGATGGACTGGCACAAAGAATGTGGTAGCAGTGGCGCTGTACTGGTTCTGCTCCTGGGCTTTTAAGAGTGGGGAGCATTAAGCTCCGTCTTGGTCTGGGGCTGCTTCCTTCTCCAAGTGAACGATCCTGCTGTGGAAAGCCCAGACTCATGGACTTCGCCCTTTCTATCAACCCATGTTATAGAGCACATTCAGCCATTGAGTGGTGATGCCCAATGCCCCACCCCAGACCTAAAGACTTGGGGCCTGCTCAGGGCCTGGGAGTCTGCCTTACATTGCCCCTGACCACCCGTTTGCACATGAGCCATTGCCTTCAATTTTAAGCTTCTGAGATGGGAGTTCTTTTGTGGTCAATTTTGCTGGAATGATTTGCTGAGACTAAAATTAGATGAGCTGACAATCATAATGGTGCATGTTTTAGAAAAGACCTAAGTGGCGCCTCGATTTGGGTGATTTGTAGAGAATACAGCTTTTTGGTTTTCTTAACATGATTCTCAAAATCCCAATCACACCACCACTGTTCAATAGCCAGCGGCAGGTCATCTTACACTCTGTGTCTGTTTCTCTGGAACTCTTCCCATGTCACTGGAGTTTTTTGTGTGCATAGACCACTCTGCAGCTATCGAATTGATTCTGATTAATGTCGAGTCTGTAAGACAGAGTAGAATGGATCCTTAGGGTGTCTGAGGCTGTCAGACTTGATGGGAACAGACAGCCTCAACTTTCTCTCTCGATGTGACTGGTGAGTTTGAACTGCAGACTTTGCAGTTAGCAGCCTGACACTCAATGCCCGGTATCACCATGGCTCCTCTTCCACTTGCAGGGATAGTGGAAAGAAAACATGGAAAGAGGGCTTACCTCCCTTAGTCAAAGAGGGGCAATTCTGTCTTTAAAAGCCTCTCAGGAGTTGAGGGATGTTTATCTCTTGGGAGAACTAAGACCAGTCAAAGTGTAGTAGCCCCGCTGCCTTCCCTGGGCACACCTTCACACCTTCTCTTCCACTTCTGTTTTCTCACTTCTCTGTTTTATCCTTCATTTCTTTCTCTCTCCATCTGACTTGCAGTCTTCTTCTCCCTAAGGCTGTCCACACACACACACACACACACACACACACACACCCCTGGGACTCTGACCCCATTCCAGAGCCGTAGGCAGCTCTTCCAGTAAATACGTGTGGCTCTGATGTCAAATTGAAAAAAAAAATAATGTTATTCAGGCAATGGTGATTTAATTTCTTTGTAAAATACATATTGATGGCTCTCTGATAACGTTGAAGTTACTGTGAGGGGCAGGATTGACTCTTCCATCTCAAAAGTTTGCTGATCCCTGCTCTGACGAAACTAAAAAAAAAAAAATCAAAGTAGCTGCTACTGAGTCCGTTCTGACCATAGCAACCCTACCAGACAGAATAGAATCTACCCCCTAGAATTTCCAGGCTTGTAAATCTTTAAAGGGCTAGAGAATCTCATCTTTATCCAGAGGTGCAGCCGGTGACTCAACCTTAGGAATCTTATGATTAGCAGCCTAACGTGTAAATCACTGTTGGGGTAGTGAATTTAATATGGCTTTTCTAGGCAGAGTCTCGAATTCCCAGTAAACAACAGCTCCCTTCATGGATCTGTGGGAGAAGATAGGGAAAGATACTGAGAGAATTCATCTGTGAGTAATTGCTAATAGGATTTCCTGGAGTGACATCCTGCTGCATATAAAATGAGCCCTCTGGGAAGCACTGGGAGGGATCTCGTTACCAGGGAGAGCCAGGAGGGGAGCGTGTTCTCTGAACTGGAGATCCATGCATAATAGACCCCTTGGATCCCAATGACAGCTACACCATCAAAGGAGTGACGGCAGAACCAGTAGCCACTGCATGGCACAGAGTGATGGACTTCCCAACCCACGGAGCCAGTAAAGATGCGTGCTGTTGTGCCTCGAGGCACTCGATTGAGGGACGTTGGACTTGCTGGTCCTGGGAAATGGAGCTGAGCATCTTCGGGCTGAGGCTTATGGGAGTGAGGTAGCTATCACTGGGCACTTAGTTCAGAGAGCCAAGTTTGCTAACTCACAGAGCTTAAACGGAATGCTTCCAGATTGAGGTTCTAACAGAGTGAAATGCTCTTTGGGCATTTATCAGCAGGCTTGAGAGAACGTTGCAACCTGTCCTGATAAACAATGCAGCCCTGAGCATTTCTCACTGGCATCACAATGTGGCAACTTCCTCAATAAGCCCTGTAATCACGAATTTCACCTGTGAGTTATGTGTAGCCATTGCGATAGATATTAGTAGCTAGGGATCAAGTAGAGAAATAGAGCAGAGATTAATTAAGACTTCACACCCATTCTGTCACAAGGGCTTTCTGACACTCGTCCCCATGTCTAATATTCTGACAGTCTGATATTCACGTACCATCGAGTTGATGCTGGCTCAGGGTGCCACATTTGTGTCAAACTCTATTTTTTTAAATTTAACAGTTGGGGGGAGTGGGAAGGGAGGGGGAAAATGAGGAGCTGATACCAAGGGCTCAAGTAGAAAGCAAATGTTTTGAGAATGATGAGGGCAACAAATGTACAAATGTGCTTGACACAGTGGATGGATGGATGGTGATAAGAATTGTACAAGTCCCTAATAAAGTAATTTTTTTGAATTTAATAATTTTATTGACATATAATGTACCGATCATACAACTTAGTGGTTTAGACATATTAGAAATGGTTGTGCAAGGATCACCACAATCAATTTCAGAACTTTTTTCATAGATAGATTTTTTTATATATAGATCATTGCATGGGGAGTTCTTACAGACCTCTCATTTTCTTCATTCTTGTTTCCATTGGTATTAGCGCTCCTCAGGTTTTCAATGACTGGTTTTTCAGAAGCAGATTGCCAGCCCTTTCTTCCGAAGTGCTTGTGGGTGGACTCAAACCCCCAAGCTTCTGGTTAGCTGCCAGTAGATTAATCATTTGCACCATCCAGGGACTCACCAGGATCCATACTTTTAAACATTTTCCTGCTCACTTTAGGGACACAAGCCCCTAATGTTCTGTTTCCTCTTACCATGCCATCTATATAATTTTATGGGGGCTCATACAACTCTTATCACAATCCATACATCCATCCGTTGCATGTCAAGCACATATGTACATCTGTTGCCCTCCTCATTCTCAAAGCACTTGCTTTCTATTTAAGCCTTGTTTTGTTTTAAAGTCTTTTCCTTTCATGCTATCAGGTACACGCTGGGCTGCTAACCACAGCTCAGCTGTACAAACCCACCAGAGGAAGAGGAGGTTGTAGGATTGACCATCTTGGCGGCACTGTAGGTTAGGCATGGGCTGTTCAAACCCATTAGCCACACCCTGGGAGCAAGGTGAGGTTATCTGCTCCCATAAAACTTTACAGACTCACAAAGAGTCCCTGGGACTCCGAATCAACTTAATGGCAGTGCAGTTTTTCTCAGCAGTCTAATCCTATTGCATATTAAAGAGGACTAAGAACTGAAAGAAGACCCAGTCTATATTTGTTTTGCCAGAGTGGAGACCCCTTCAGCTCAGGCCCAACCCTCAAGACTTGTGACTCCCAGCCCACCCTGGTGGGATGGTAAGCCTAGTCAGAGAATACCCCCCTTAGCAGAATGGCCCTTCTACCGGGACCTGTGGGTCAGGGTCTCGGGGTTTCCCAGAGTCACCTAAGTAAACAGAAAAGCCTGGCCCTATGGACACCTGGATAGAAAAATGTCCCTGAGACGTGTTTAAGAAATCTCTATTACTGGACCATGGATTAAAAAAGCTTGCCTGGGTGAGCTGCTAAATCTTTACAAATGTTTAGGATAAGCACAAATGAGAAAAACATGTTCGGTGGGGCTTTTAGTTTCTAAGGGAACTGTGTTCCTAATTCTCGGACTGAAATGTAAGTGCTGTGAGCCAGCGGGGTGACGGCCAGGCCCAGATGTGGAAGCCATTGTCCTGCTGGACTCTGGCAGCTTTTCCTCCAGGCCCAACATTCCCTGTTCCTCGCTCTTTGTCTCCCTTCCCCCACCTCCCTCTCCCACTCAGGGGCTGCAACCTTGGTGTGTTGCTGACTGCCGTGCAGGAACAAGACAAGACAGTGCAAGTCAGAGACACAAACTTTCAGACCACTGGCAAATTTTTTTAGGTCCAGGTAGAAACTTGGGCAGCCTGGGGATGCCACTCCCTGCGACTTCACAGGACAGAGTGGAACTGCCCCTGCGTGTTCGTGCTGGCAGAGGAGAACACCTCATTCATCTTCCTTGGAGTCACTGGGGGCTTCTGTTGATTTGGGGGGGGGGGAGGAGGTGAGCAGCCCAGCCCCCTGTCTACACCCCTCTTGCTCTGCCTTGGTATTGACTCGATGGCAGTGAGTTTGGTTTTGAGGTGCTGTTCCTAAGGATGATGGCGGAAAAGCAAATGGTGTACAATGACAGTCGGAAAGAAGTGATGAAGTGGAGGGTGAGGGACTAGAAAACCTGAGATTCTGGGATGTTCTAAGTGCTGAGAGTAAACTTGTCATTGGTGCACACTATACGTCCAGAGAAGTGCTCCTCCCCCCTCCCCCCGCCCCGCCCCCTTAAAGACTCTGCTGATAGCAGTTCAAAGCCAATGGCTGCTGCCCAGGAGCAAGCTGTGGCTGTCTGGTAAAGATGACAGCCTTGGGAACTGTCTGGGGGAGGCTGACTGTGTTAGTCCAGGTGGACTAGAGAAACAAATTCATAGACATGCATATGGATATAAGGGAAAGGTTTATATGCAAGAGGAAGGGAACATGGAGAAAGCATCCCAACCCAGTCCAGTTCAAAGTCATAAGTCCAATATTAGCCCATATGTCCGATACCAGTCTATAAAGTCTCCTTCCGACTCACAAAGCACGTGCAGTAGAGATGCCCCGGCACTGGCAGGGGTCTCCCCATGGCTCCTCATTTCCAAGATTCAGGGTTCATCAGCAGTATCCATTGGTGGTGGAAGTATCTCAGTGCTGGCAGGGGTCTCTCTCTGGCTTCTCCAGCCCCAGACATCTGGTTCCATCAGGGAAAGCCCATGTGACCACCTTTCTGGCTCCTCCATTCTCCAGGAACCAGGATCGATCAGCATGCTGTCATCTCATCTTGTCAGCAGTTCGTCGTCTGGGAGTTGGAGAGTCAGGTTTCTCTTCTCCAATTGGGACATACCATGAGATTTCCCTGAAATCTTAGGAGAAAGCCATGTCCACACAGAGGCCTCATTGGCTACTCATTGGCTATCTCCAGATTAACAGGCTAGACTCCACCCCTACATCCCAATCATGACACTGACATCCCGAATACAAGACTGCCACTACAGGGCAGATGTGGGTTGAAATGGACTCAACCGCAATGAGTTATGCATCTGGGCAGTTAAACAAATAACAAGTGCATAACTCCCTGAATGTTCATACAATGAATACATATGTGCAGCTGTCATATGGATCGAAGGCCAGCAGACCTCTTCCATCACCACTCCCTGTAAAGTTCCCATGGTCAAGACTCTGGTCAGCATCAGTTGATTTTGTCTAGAATTATACGTAGACATTCTTCTGCGAATCACGTCTCCCACTCACAATTATGTTAGTCAACTTCCTTCATGTTATTGCACAGAGCAGCAGGGACTGGCAAACAAGAGCCCATCCTGGCCTGTGGCTGTGTGGCTTTGTGTTTGTAAAGGGTTGTAAAAAATAATGAAGACTACGTGTCAGAGACCACATCTGGCCTGCAAAACCCAAGCTATTTACTATCTAGACCTTGAGAGAAAAAGCTTGCTGGCCCCAGCTAGAGTATCCTGTTACATGGAAATACGACAATTTAATTATCCTTTCTATATCTGAGGGGTCTTTAAGTTGCTTTCCATTTTTAGCTATCATAGACAGTGCTGTTATAAACATTATTGCACTTGTGCTTTTTGTACTTATAAACACATTTCTGTTGGATATAGAACTAGTGGTGGGATTACTGAGCCATAAGGCCTGTATTTATCCATCATTACTACATGCTGACTGCTAGGAAAATGCACACATTTATAAATCCACTCCCAGGGAGTGAGCACTCCAGTTGCTCCAGATCCTTGTTATCACTTGGTCATGTCTCACTTGTTAAGTGCATCATTAAGTTTTGGTTGATTTAGCATTTTATCATTTTAATCATGTATAATGCTGTCTCTCTCTGGTTTGGGGTTATTATATTCACATGGTGGCTGATCATGCTAAGTCCGTTTTCATATGTTTAATATATGTTGAACTTTGAGTGTGAACCTGCTGGGAGGTTAATGAGGTCATACTGGCATAAACTTAAAAAAACCCAAGGTCATCCGAAGCCTCTGAGGAGCCCCCACGCTGGGAGGAACAACTCCTAAACGGTCATAAAAACCAGTGAACAGACCTGGGATTTTTGTGTATTTCTTTTCTCTCTCTCTCTTTTTCCCTCCCCTTTCTTTTTCCTTCTTGCTTCCTCTCCTTTTCTTTTTTCAATCTATCTTTTTTAAAATCAGTTTGGGCTATATCATTGTCGACGTGCCTACCGAGGTAGGATTGGTAATGGGAGGCATGCCTGAGGAGAGAACAGAGGGGCCAACGGTCCTGCGGAGAACTGGGGGATGAGGGTGGTGGGGGAAGGGTGAGGTGAGCAGGGAGCACTGTGGTGCAACTGGTCTGTTGGAGTCAATAACAAGGAGGAGATAGAGATCTGAGTGGGGGACGATGGTGACAGAGCAACAGCAAACTAGCTAAGAGGAGGTAGCAAGAGGTGGAAATAAGGGGAAAGTGACCCTGGGGCAGGAGGAAGATAAAAGGAAACAGAGGAATGACCTAGAAAGCAAAGCCATGGATAGGGGTATAAATATAATGGTGCACATATGTAAATAAATTAATCCACCAAAATAGAGGTGGTGGCCTGCATACATATATTTATGTGTCAATACACTAAGAAAATGGACAGACTTTTGGCCTCTGCTCATACTCTCCCTCAATACAAGAAGATTTTGTTCCAACAAATTGGCAGTCTGAGATGTTCACCCTCCCAACACGATTGCTGAAGACAAAATGGTGCATAAGCAAATGTGGTGAAGAAGGTGGATGGTACCCAGCTATAAAAGATATAGCATCTGGAGTCGTAAAGCTGCCATTCAGCAGTGACCAACAAGTCCACGTAGAAGAAGCATGCTGCCGTTGTAATCATAAGTCATGGGGATCAGATAATAGGCCACAGAAGACACATAACAAGCAAACAAAAACATATTTTTGAGAATGAGGGGGTTGGAGCAGAGACCCAAAGCCCATCTGTAGACAGTGGAACAATCCCCCAACAAAGGGGCCACAGGGAAGGGATGAGTCAACCAGGGTGCAGTAAAGCATCGATGGAACACACTGTATTCCTCTGGTTCCTTGAGGCTTCCTCACCCCCCACCACCATGATTTCAGTGCTGCTTCCCATTTCAGACTAGACCAGAATATGTACACAGGTATAGATGAGAGATGGGTGCTCCAGACACATGGAATCCAAGAACAAGGGTGGGAAGAATGATACCAAAAGGACAGAGGGAATAAGGAGAGAGGAAGGGAGAAAGAATGAACCGATTGCAATGATTGACACCCTACACCCCTCTCTAGGGCGAAGAACAACGGAAAACATGGGGGAAGGGAGACAGTGATCACTATGAAACATGAAAGTAGTCACAATGTACAACCTATCAAGGGATTATGGGGAGGAGGGGGGGAGGAGCTGATAACCAAGGGCTCAATAGAAAGCAAGTGTGTAGAAAAGAAGGAAGACAACCTAGGTACAAATCCGACTGATGCAAGCGATGTCTGGATTGTGACATGAGTTGTAAGAGTCCACAAACAACAGACAAAACACACCAAGCCCTGAGGGCAGTGATGCCCCCCCCCAAAAAAAAAAAAAGCACGCCAAGCCCAGGGCTTTGACTAGATGCCAACTCACAGACCTGAGCAGCACTGCTCCTCTTGGTGTCTGAGGCCGTCTTTCTCCTGCAGAGTGGTTTTGAACCATTCACCTTTGGGTTAGCACTCAAACACTTAGCCCAGCAATAGTCCTCAGGGAGCATATGAGGCGACTTTTAAAACATTGTGGGGGAAATCCCATTACTTTTTAATTTTATTTTTTCCAGAAACTGTTAGAAAAATCACCTCAGGCTAGAGTAGGATGGGTCTTAAACCTTAGTGGTGCTTTATAAAAGGGAGATCCAAAGACTAACAGGCAGAGAAGATGCCACGTGACACCCTGACTACACGCCAAGAATTACCAAGAAGGTCCACTGCTTCCAGAAGCTGAAAGAGAGTGTGATTAGGAATGATCTCATCCTGTAGAAAATAGCCCCTGACCTTTGAGAAAATGAATTTCTGTCCTTTAAAGTCACTAACTGTGGTATTTTTTAACAGCAAAATATCTACCTAGAAATATATGTCTATTGGGAACAAAGATACTGAGAAGTAAAAATACAGTGAGATGACCTGTGGTCTTGCTGAATTGATGGTTAATTTTGACAACTTATAGAATCTTTTCGTTTATGTACATATGCACTCACATTGCTGTGAATAGTGAGTTCTGTTATTTCCTTTCTAACTCCGGCAACTATTAATTTTGTCCTTCCTTTGTTGTAGGGACTATATTATACAGTGTAATAGTGAATAGATACAATAATGAACATGGCAGAATAAAGGTAATTGCTGGTGTCCTTGGTTTGATATTATGCCATTAAGGATGATATATATATATATATATATATATATATATATATATATTACAGAATTTACCTTAATAATCAAAGCAAAGCTTTCTTTCATTTCTGCTTTGTTGAGTTTATTTTGTTAGTTTTCTAATGTAACTAAATAGGTATTGAATTTGATAAGATGCTTTTATAAATCTGTTCAAGTAATCAAGTGATTTTTCACATCTGTTCTCATACTGTGGTAAGTTATATCAACTGATTTCTTTCAAATGTTAAGTTAATGTTTTGTCACTGGAATAAACTCAAATTTTGTGTTGTAATATATGTTTTTTAACTTACAGGTGGCAATTTGTTAATATTTTGTTAAGGATTTTGTGTTTATAAGCATATTAGATTATCTGGCAATTTTTAATCTTTTATAATGTCCATTTGGGGCATGAAGGTTTTTTGGGTCTTATAGAACAAGTTAGAGAGTTTTCTTTGTAATTGATTCTCTATAAAACTATGTGTAAGGTTGGTGTTAGTTCTCTCTAAATCAGAAATTCTCGATCTGTGAGTCTCGACCCCTTGAGGGGTCAAATTTCCCTTTTGCAGGTGCTGCCTGATTCATAACAGTAGCAAAATTATAGTTCTGAAGTAGAAACAAATAATTTTATAGTTGGAGGGGGGAGGTCACCACAAAATTGAGGAACTGTATGAAAGGATCAAGGCATTAGGAAGGTTGAGAACCAGTGCCCTAAATGTTTTGAAGAGTTCATCAGTGGATACACTGAGATTAAAGACTTCTTCATGGGGAAAACAATTTTTAAAAATTTCTAAACAAATGTATTATTGTATAATTGATAGGTAAGAAGCTGTTCCTATTTAAGGTCTTCTTGCATTCCTTTTTAATAAGTCCTTCCTGCCTCTTTCCACATCCCACCCCACAAGTTAGCTTTCTGAATTATCTAGAATTCTAGACAAATGAAATATAATAATTAGCATATCTGAAAATCCAGGGTTGTGTGTGTGTGTGTGTGTGTGTGCATGTCTGAGTAAGTCCTGTTTTTCATATACTGAAACTCATTTTTTCTAAAGTTGAGCAGGGTTACATTGTGTGGGCAGACCAAAACCCATTTAACCAATCACTTACAGATGGTCATTAGATTGTCTTCAATTTGGGGCTATTATAAAGACAGTTGATACAAATATTAGTGTTTAAATCTTGGTGTGGACACAAACCTTCTTTTCCATTTAGGAATGGAAGACTACATGGATGGTTAGTCAACCATTTAAAATTTTGCCACGCTGATTTCCAGAATGGTTGTACCATTTTACATTCCCCAACAGTTTATGAAAGCTGCAGTTGCTCTTTATCTTCTCCAGCCAGCACTCAGTGTCGCTGCACATTTTCCCTGTAGACATCCTGATCTACGTGAAAGAATCCCGTTGGCACTGTCTGGTACGGGTTGTCGTGCTAACAATGTCAGTAGTTCAAACTTTCCAGTTGCTCCAAGGGAGAAAGATGAGGCTGTCTGTCCTGTGAAGATTTACAGCTTTAGAACCCTCTGTAGGAACAGTTCTAAACCTGTGGGTCATGACCCACAGGTTGAACGACCCTTTCACAAGGGTCACCTAAGATCATCAGAAAACACATATTTCCTATGGTCTTAGAAACCAAGACATTGCTTTTCTATCCGTCTCCAGGTGGGTCCACCCACATGCTGCTATGCCCACCTACAAGTACCCAGCTTGAAAGCTATTACCTATGCTAGCCCATGTTTCAAGACAACATTTCATTTATTTGTAATTAGAAATATATACTTTAAAATATATAATTATGTATTGCTTTTGTGATTAATCACTATGCTTTAATGATGTTCAGTTTGTAACAATAAAAAAACATTCTGTATATCAGATACTTACATTATGATTCATAACATTGCAAAATGACACTTAAGAAGTAGCAACAAACATAATTGTATGGTTGGGGGTCAACACCACATGAGGAACTGTATGAAAATGCCTTGGCATTATGAAGGTTGAGAACCACTGCCCTAGAGGATCTCTGAGTCCGAATACATTCACTGGCAGTGAGTTTAATCTCTGTAGGGTGGATTTAGTTTTCATTTCCCTAGCGCCTAATGTTTTGTATCTTTCCATGTGTTTATTTGCCATTTTCTGTAGCATATTTGCTGAACTGTTTATTTTTTACCCATTCTTCTGTCGAATTGTTTGTTGTGTTATTACTGAGTTTAAAGAGTTCCTTATAGATTCTGGACCTAAGTCCTCAAACGAATAGGAGGTTCTCTGATGTTTTCTTCTAGCCTTAGGTTTCTCTTTTCAGCCTCTTAAAGGGTGTATTAAAACGCGAGACTTCTCCATTTTAATTAGTACAAATTAACAATTTTTTCTTCTAAGGACCCTGTTTTTGATAAAATATGTAAAAAATCTTTCCCTAACTCAAGACCATGAAAGTGTTTTTGGTCTTTCACGAAGAAACATATAGTATTAAGCTCAACATCTATGATCTATTTAGTATTGATTTTTTTATATATCATAGTTTGACAGTTTCTTATGAAACTGCCGTTTGATCCAGGAATTGCCCTCTTGGTCATTTATCACAGAAAAAGAAAATCACGTCACCACAAAAACCTGTACATGAATGTTTGCAGTGGTTTTGTTCATGACAGGAGTGAAAAGACAAGAAACAATTCGGGTAGCCTTCAACAGATAAGTTTTTAAGTAAGCATGCTACATGCATGCGATAGACTATTACTATTATCCCATATAAACAGGAACTTTTGTGGCAGAGTGGCTATGCATTGAGCCGCTAACAGCAGAGTCAGCGGTTTGAGACCACCAGCCACTCTGCAGGAGAAAAATGGGCTTTCTACTCTGGTAAAGAGATGCAGTCTGAGAAATTCACAGGGGTAGTCCCACCCTGTCCTATAGGGTCACTGTGAGTCAAAAATCAACTTAATGGCAGTGAGTGTGGTTTGGTTCGAGTTTACAAAAAGGAAACTCTGATCTATGAAACAATACAGGCTGGTCTCCAAGACACTATGTTGAGTGAGAAAACAAACAACTAAGTTCTTTCAACTTTGCTTAAATGAACAATTACCAAGATATAGAAGAGAAGAGTAGCTCGCAAGAATTAGAGATTGGTGTGTGGGGTGATGCTGCGAGGACTGGGGGCTGCAGGGAGAAAGGTGTGGTCAGAGGGATGTGATTCTGTCTATAGAGGGGCAGAATGGAGAATCTTTTCAATCGGAATGTTCTGTAACTTAAGGTGTTCTGGTGGTACTGAGGTCTAGGCATTGATGTCAGTGGTTCAAAACTGCCAGACACGCTAAGAAACAAAGATAGAGTTCTTTGTTCCTATAAACATGAACAACCTCAGAAACCCTCTATTGGGTCTGTCAATGTTGAAATCCACTTGATGGCAGTTGGGTTGGGTTTGGTGGTCTCTTAATAGAGGTTACATGGATCTGCACAAGTGGCAAAAAAAAGTTGCTATTTGGGGTGTCAGAGCTATCTTCCATGGAGAGTGACAGCATGTGACAGACTAGAACTGCCACCTTAGCACTTTCTGGGCTTGTAGGAGAGTGGGTTGGTGTCAGGCTACTAACTACATAGTGGTCCTGAGTGCGAACAACTCAACATCAGAGTGTTTAATATTCAGAGATGCAAACTGCCAGGTCTTCCTCCCAGGGAGCTGCTGGGTGAGATCTAATCCCCCGTCTGTTGGTTAGCAGCTGAGACCTTACTCATGTGTCCCACCAATCCTTTGTGATGAAATCACAGAGACCCACATGGCAAAAATAAGTAATGTATTAAATATGAGTAAAATTAATGGGTTTTATAAATGCCAATTTCCTAGATGTTGCTTAGAAATAACACTAGTTAAGAAGCTGTTTTAATAAAAGTTTGGAGAATGTGAACATGATTCCAAGTATTGAGGTCAAAAAGAAAGCAATATATATACCATATACACAGTAAAGAAACAATCATGTCGGAAAAGGTTAGTAAAAATAGCTAGTAAAATTTTTTTCTTAAAAAATTTTTTTTTCTTATAAAACCCCAAACCACTAGTAAAGCCATTTGATTAGAAAGTCATCAAGTGTGTTGATCTTAAGGAAACAACTTTTGTTTTTAATTAGAATTTCTCTAGTGTTCTTCTGTTTTCTATTTTATTGCTCTCTCCTTTGATCTTTCTGTTTCTTTTATTTGTTGGGGCTTCATAAACTTCTATGATATTAGTTTATTAAGGTTCAGCCTTAGATATGAAAATATATGTTTTCCAATGTAGGTATCTCGTGTTACAAATTTCTTCCAAACAAGTATAGCTTTTACTGTATCCCACAAATCGTGTTAGGCTGTTTTTCATTTTCATTCAGTTCAAATTACTTTCTGATTTCCTCTTTTAATCTTTTTTGAGATCCATAGGCTATTTAGAAACCTATTGTCTTGTTTCAAAAGGTTTGGGGATTTTCTAGGGATCTTTGTTATTTGTAGTTTAATTCTATTGGGACTAACATACTTAGCATGATTTGATTTTTTTCCCTTCCTCCTGCTGCTGATTCATTTTAAAATCACTAAAAAATAGTTCTGTCTCTCAGAAAATGGGCCATCTTGGAAAATGTTTCTTGTATACTTGGAAAGAATAGGCATTCTGATGTTGTACACTGGAGTGTTGAATAAATGTTAATTAGGTCAAATGTATTGATAGGATTGTTCAAATCTTCCATACTCATCTTCATTCTCTTAGTTCATGAGAGACAGTGCTGATATCTATTACTATAATTGCACATTTGTCTACTTCTCCTTGCAGTTCTTTGAATTTCTGATTTACATATTATGAAATTCCATTACTAGATAAATAAATGTGAGACCGCTATGTCCTTTTGATGGATTGATCTTTTCATCATTGTGAAACGACTCTGTCACTAGTAATATTTTTTTGCTCTGAAATTAATTTTGTCTGATAGAAATTTACCTAACCCAAGTTTTCTTTTGAGTAATGTCTACATGGTATATCTTTTTTCATTCTTTACATTTAATCTGTTTGTGACTTTATGTACTTATTTTAGGCAGGAATATTTGGATCTTGAATTTTTATCCAATCTGAAAATCTGGACCTTTCAAGTTGAGGTGCTTATGCCATTTGCATGGGATGTGTTTGATGGTATGGATCTTAAGTTATCATCTTGCTATTTGTCTTCTGTCCATCTGTTCTTTTGCCCTTTCCTTCTGTTTCTGCTGCCTTTTAGATTCATTTAATGCTTTTTATTATTTAATTTTATCTTTTGGTTATTAGTTATAATTTTTTTAATTAAAAGATCATTTTCTTGGGGGCTCTTACAACTCTTGTTCCAATCCAGACATGGGTTGCATCAGGCATGTTTGTACAGATGTTGCCTTCATTCTTTTCTAGACATTGACTTCCTATAGAACCCTTGGTATCAAGTCCTCTAATTTTCCCCTCCCCCCATGGCCCCTCAATAGATTATAGATTGTTATTTTCATATCCTTCACCTATCACTGTCATGTTTCCCCCATGTTTTTGGTTGTTCTTCCCCCTGGAGAGGGGTGTATGGTTACGTGTCGATCATTGCATTTGATTCCCCCTTTCTTCCTACATCTCTCTCCCTTACCTCTACCCTTCTGGTATCACTATTTCCATTCCTGTTCCTGGAGTCCATGTGTCGTGAGCTCCCACCTCTTATCCATATCGGTGCACATGTTCCGGTCTAGTCTGAATTGAGAAGCAGCACTGGGGTCATGATAATTGGAGTTGAGAACGTCTCAGGGAATCAGAGGAATACAGTCTGTTACATTGATGCTTTACTGCACCCTGTTTGACTCATCCCTGTTCCATCATCTGCAGATGGGTGTTGGGTTTCTGCTCCAACATCCCTCATTCTCAAAAATATGTTTTTGTTTGTTTGTTATGTGCCTTCTGATGCTTATTACCCATCCCAATGATTCCGATGATATGCTTCTTCCATGTGGGCTTATTGCTTCTCTGCTGAGTGACCCTTGTTCCACTTTAAGACAACAGATGCTATATTTTTTAGTACCTGGGCACCATCCACCTTCTTCACCACATTTGCTTATGCACCCGCTTTGTCTTCAGTGATTGTGTCTAGAGGGTTTTTATTAGAACAAAGTGTTCTTGTCTTGAGGGAGGGTATGAGCAGAGGCCCCAAGTCTGCCCACTATTTCAGTGTATTTCCATATAAATATATGTACATAGGCCAATACCTCTATTTTTATGGATTAATGTACTTACATCTGTTAACACCTATGCTTATATCTCTGTTCACTGCTTTGTTTCCTAGGTCCTTTTACTTTCCTCCCATGCCACCATCACTTTCTCCCTATATCCACCTCTTAGTACTTGCTCTCAGCTAGTTTGCTATTGCTCCAACACCCTCAGGAACTCTATCTCCTCCTTGTTGTTGAACCTAGTTCCCTAGCTGTTCCCCTATGACACTGCCTGCTCACTGCACCTTTTCCCTACACCTGCCCCCTCCAAGTCTTCCTGGGACCATCCATCCCACTGCTTTCTCCTTGGGCTTGCGTCCCATGCCTGTCTTATATAAGTAGGTAAACCAGTTATGGCATAGATCAAACAAAAAGAAAACAAAAGATTGGAAAAAGAAAAGGAGGGAAAAAGTCTACATAATTCCAGATCTGTTTACTGACCTTCATGACTACCTCCACATTATTCATGGGGGAACTCCAAAAGCTGTCTCTCCCTGCCTCAAGTCCACTTGGGGGGCTCCTCCGGGCCTTTGTCGCTTGGCTTTGCTCCTGTTGCTGATCTGGTATGTTCCCTTCTTGGGTCACCCTGCTGTGGGGGATTCAGAGTACTACCTCCCCACTGGGTAACCCCAGAATTGTCCTCTGTCGCAGTCTGCTCCAGTAAGGGGACGACATGACATGAGTTGTTGTCAGCCCCACAGCCCCCCTGTGTCCAGTAGCTCCCTATGGGGATGTCATCCTCTGGGCCTGGTGTGTCAGTAGTTACAACTGATTTTAATGATATTTAAGCAGTTTCTTTAAGGTTTATAGTATACAATTTCACTTAGCACTTGTACTGAAGTACACATATATTCACATTCCCCCCCCCAAAAAAAACACCTCAAAAAAAAAACAAAAAACCCTGCCATTGAATCTATTCCAATTCAAGGTGACCCTGTATAGCAGAAGTGTCAAACTGGTGGCCGGTGAGCCGCACATGGTTCCCAAGGTAATGTTTTGTGACCCACAATGCTCCGAAATAAAACAAAAATAGAAAAAATTGTTAGGAAGAAAATGGCGCTTAGAGACTGGTGAGTCTCGAACTCTACCCGCAGAGAAATGCTTTAGCCATAATCTGATTCCATTGCTTCCCTCCTGGTTTGTGCGCTTTGGAGCCCTGATGACAGAGTGAATACAAACTGAACTTCTAGCCACAAGGCCAAGGTTTGGGCCCGCCAGTCACTCTGGGAGAAAGAGGAGGCAACTGTTTTCACAAAGAAACCCCAAGAGGCTCTGTCCTGTAGGGTTATTATGAGTCTCCATTGAATCCGTGGCACTGACTTTGGTTCGGCCTTGGTGCCAAGGAGCCTGGATGGCACAGCGACGGAGCATTCGGCTGCTGAACCAAAGCGTGGTAGTTTCAACCCCAGGGACTCTTTTATGGAAGAGAACGGCGGTCGTTTGATTTGGGAAGGCCAGGGGAGCCGGTCTGCTCAGTCCTGTAGCGCTGCTATGAAGCAGAAGTAGCTTCATGGCAGTAGGTTTGATTTGGGTTTGATCTGTGTGCTGTTTCTGCCCGTAGGTTTTCTTGGGCATGCTATAAACACATCATGATTATTTTGTCTTTAAACAGTGACCTTTTACAGTATGTCAGTGACCCTCCAGACTAATCGCTGTTGGGTTGGCTCTGACGCCAAGTGACCTCACGAACAGCAGACAGAAACTTTGTGCGGCCCTGCCTCCTCCTCACCGTTGCTGGCAGGTTTGTGCCCCACCTGCGGCACCCACCAGGGCAACTCATCTGATAACACTCATTTTTGTTGGCCCTCCACCGCCTCCTTCCAAGTAATTCATTTCTCCTGATGACATGTCCAAAGTAAGGAAGATGAATTTGTCCTGATGACATGTCACCTGATCACATGTCCAAAGTAAAGAAAATGAAGCCTCGCCATTCTTGCCTCTATGAGGGTCATCCGGGTTGTACCAGTACTTTGTCCAAGACCAACATGTTCATTCTTCAGGCCGTCCATCGTCTGCTCAATGTGTGTCATCAGGACTACATGCAGATGTAGTCATCTTGTTTTGTTATCTAGCTTGTGCAGGGATGTCAGCTGATGGAAAAGACGATGGCTTGGGTCAGGTAATCTTTAGTACTCATTTGTTCTGGTCTTTAATACTCTCTGCTTTCTTTATTATTTAGATTTTTATCTGTTTACTTGGTTATTCTTGTTTGTTTGTTCATTTTTAATGTTTTTCTGTATAGGCGATCCAGGATAGTAAATCTATGGAGGCAGTAACTGATATAACAGTTCCTTGGGAGTCTGAACGGTGGGAGGTTGGGAGGAAATGGAAGCTAAGGATAAGTATAAGAATGAAAAAAAAATGTTCTCAAACTGATTGTGGTGATGATTGTACGACTTCTTCTTTTTTTTCATCCCTGCCCTGGTGGGAGTAGGAAACCCAGCCTCGCTCCTGGAGAGCTGCTGCTGGATTAGAACCATCAACCCGGTGGGCCACAGTCCCACATACAACCACTGTGCCACCAGAGCTCAACTCTTTTCGATGTGAGTGAACTATTGAGTTGTATAATATATGGGGCTGAGCCCCAGTGGCGTAGTGGTTGTGCGCGGGACTGCGGCCCACTGGGAC
>PVJH01024329.1:0-33278 GCA_004026705.1 Nesogale talazaci | reverse complement strand
TCCAGCTGATCTTCTTGCATCGGATCCAGTTTCTCTTTTCTTGATACTGTGGAAGCTTCTAGCTGTTTTTTGTTTGATTTATTCGTATTAGGTGGCATTTTCCTTGGTGTTTTGTGGCCCTGGGGTCTCTCTTTAGGAGGCTGGTCTTATATTATAGCTTCCCTCAGGAACTGTTTGCAGCTAGGCCTTGCAGATCTGATGGAGTGTGTTGACTGAGCAAGGGAGTGGGTTTAGGGGATGGGGTGGGAGTTGGGTGGTCTGTTCCTGGCTAGGGGCACTTGCCACAGATAGTTGGGAAAAAATCCTCTAGTACTCTGGGGTGGGGAGGACGGGCTGCTGTTTACCCAGTAGACAATGTAAAGTGGACCTCTCTGTCGCGCGGGTCTTGGGGCGGGCGCCCTGAACCGGCAGCGTCTGTGAGGAGCGCCAGTGACTGTGGGGAGTGCGGGTGTTCCTTCTGCTCCTGTTAGAAAGTGTGGCCCAGGTGGGCAGGCTTGGGTTTAGGGGATGGCTTGATCTTATCCTGAGCAGTGGTGGCGCCCTTAAGGTGCGCCTGGGCGGGGACCTCCGGGGCGGGGGAGGGGCTGGCCCTCAGTTGTGCTGGGGACACAGGAGTCCCTGGGGGTGGGGAGCGAGAGGTGTGGGTCTGCGTGGAGTGTCCCCTGGGCACCTTGGGGTGGGGAGGACTGGTCAGCGATTACGTGCGGGGCGCTGGTTACTGCAGGTCCCAGATCTCAGGGTCTCAGAGTGGCGCCCTGGATCCCGCCTGCACAAAGCGGCGTTTATGCCCCCGTCCTTGGGGAGCGCGGGCGTGCGGGTCGCGCCTGCTCCTGGTTCAGAGGAGGCTCTGAGCTTTCCTGGAGTCACAAAACCCAATTTGAGAGCCCTACCCTTCCCCGCGTCACCCCCACTCACCGATCTCCAGGAGTTCCAGGCTTGGGCTTCCTATCTGGCGGCCATCTTCCCAGAGTTCCCTATTTTCCTAATTTTTATACTCATTGTTATTAGCTCCCTACTTCCCCCAGCCTCCCCTGCCATAATTAAGAAACTGATATAGATTGTGATGATGACTATAGAAGTATTTTAATACATCCAATCCATGAATTATGTAAAAAAGAGAAAATTTCAAGATCTCTCTTGAATTACAATGCTTTCTGTGATAGAATAACATCTATACCCTTAAAAAGAAGTTGATTTAACACAACTATTGTTCAAGTTTGTATACTACTAAAGCTAGTGATGAAGAGAGTGAAGAGTTCTACATGATTCTTCTATCTGAAGCTGACCAAACTTGCAGTCAGGATGTATCCATTAATTATTGGTGATTGGAATGCAAAAGTTGGATACAAAGAGGAAGGAACAGTAGATGGAAATAATGGTATTGGAAATAGATAGGAAGCTGAAGACCATATGATAGAATTTTGCATGATTAATGGATTCTTCATTGCAAATACCCTTTTCAACAACAAAAATGGTGATTGTATGTATTGTCAGATGGGACACACAAGTGTGGTCAAATTCACCACACTTATGAAAAGAGATGATGGAGAAGCTCAACATAGTTGCCCAAAATGACAACAGAGGTTGACTGTGGAACAGACCATTAATTACCCATATGTAAATTCAATGAAAACAAGCCCATGAGTGCCCAAATATTATCTTTAGAATATCTCTAATGAATTTCAAGAACATCTCAGAAACAGATTTGATGTATTGTGTGGCAGTCATGTGCTTATGTTAATTTTATGATTGAAATGTAGGGGTGGAGTCTGGCCTGTTAATCTGGAGATAGTCATTGAGTAGCCGATGAGGCCTCTAATGTGGGCATGGCTTTCACCTGAGACTCCTGGAAAATCTCGCTATATTTCCCTCGTGAAGATGAGAAGCTATCTCCCCCAATTGTTGGGAGTTGGTTTCAGAGATGATTAATCACAGGCAACACAGAATGGTGGCCTCTGGACGGCTGGAGTAGCCAATGGAGAAACCACACGTCTTTGCCCTGATGGAGCCGGACCTCTGAGGCTGGGGCAGCCACATGCAATGAGTTACTTCTGCCACCACGGGATGCTATTGATGGACCCTGAACCCTGGAAGCGAGGAGACATGGGGAGACCCCTGTTGGTGCCGGGACTCTGTAGCCACTGACCTGTGACTTTGTGACTCAGAAGGAGACTTTATGGACCGATTTCAGGCATATGGGTTAATATCTGACTTGTGACTTTGAGCTGGACTGGGCTGGGATGTTTTCTCAATGTCCTGTTCCCCTTGAATATAAACCCATTCCTTATATCCATATGCGTGGCTTTGAAATTTGTTCCTCTAGTCTATCTGGACTAGCACGATTAGCTACTAATGATACTCAAGACTCCAGCTGTGAGAGGACACCGAGATACACAAAGAAAGCAAAAGGTCATGAAAAAGATGGGAAAGAAATGATCCATAATGGATGTCAGAAGAGACTCCAAAACTTTTGGAATAGCTAAAGCAAATGTAGGAGTAATGAAGCAAAAAGGGGAAGAGAAAATTTCAAAGGGCAGCTTGAGAAGACAAAGTAATGTGTTATAATAAAATGTACAGAGTTGGAGTTAGAAAGCCAAGAAAGATAGAACACGTCCAGTGCAACAAGAATCGAAGGAAAAACCACACCTTGAGTTGTAATACTGAAGTATCCAAAGCAATCAAAAAAATCAAATGACCTGTGCTTTGGGCAATTTTGTGTGACCCATATTCTATTGCACAATACCTCCTGACGATGTTGAAGAGCAACTCTTTGAGGACTAAGATGAACCTGACCCAAGCCACATATTTACAATGGCCTCATATGCAAGTGAAAATCAGACAATGAATAAGATGGCCACAGAAGAATGAGGACATTTGAATTATGGTATTGGAAAAAAAAAAAGGTCAAAAGTACTGTGGACGGCAAGAAGAACAAACAGGTAAGTACAGACAGAGTACTCTTTGAAAGCTAAGATGGCAAGCCTTTGTCTCATGCATTTTGGACAGGTTCTCATGAGACCACTCTCTGGAAAAGGATATCATACTTCATAAAGCAGAAGTTAAAAAAGGAGAAAAGCCAAAAGAAGGTCAGTGAAAAAGAGAACGACCCTCAATGGATGTATTGACACAGTGGATACAAAAATGGGCTCAAACCTGAAAACAATTTGGGGACGGTATTGTCCTATCCAGGTTTTATTGTGTTGTCAATATGAGTCAGAAGGAGGCAACAAAGTGTTGTCTGACTCAAATTGTCCACCAATAACCCTCAGAGAAAAGGTGACGTCATGTGGGTTGGAAAGATACACTCAAGGTGTCTAGAGCTCACAGATCACAGCTGGCTGCCCTCTCCTTGAGACAACCCCTCTTCAGATGATCTCTTATCTGAATGGTTTCATGGAATAAGTCTGGCTTTATAATAGGTTCCAATACTGTCACTTGAGTTCAGGACACAAAAGGAAATGGATGTCACCATCTCCACGTCTATGCACGTAGAACCAGAAGAGCAAGATGATAGAGAGATTTTAAATGGAATTTGTCTCCACCAAGATGATTCTAAAGGAACCCTGGTAAGGTTGTAAGTTGGACTACGACTGTGATTGCAAGGTCAGCAGTTTGAATCCACCAGCCCTCCTCTGAATAAAGATGAGGCTTTGGACTCCCATTAAGATTTAAAGCCTCAGAAACCCAAAGGAGCAGTTGTACTCTGTCCCGTAGGGGCATTAAGAATCAAAATCTTCATGGTGGCCATGAATTTAGAAGATGGCTCCATAGCTAGTATCGTCAGGTTTGTGATGCAATCTTTGTCATCATTGTTCAGTCTTAAGGGACCAAACAAAAGTTAGGGGAACACTCCCTTGCTCTGCATCTTTAATGAGGCTCTCAGGGAATCTGGTCCCATTGGCTACCCAGGCTCCTGTAAATGCCCGGTTTGTAGTTCCTCCAGTATTCTCCCTTCGCAGAGAACTAAGATCATGAATGCCTGCTCCTCACTTGTTCAGAACCTGCCTATATCTTCAAGACTTTCCCATCCACACAATAAAGAGAAACATTGGCCAGTTATGCGGAGGTGAAACACACTTGATAACCACAGGTTCGACCTCTCCCAGGTAACATTATAGCAGAAGCTACACCAGTTATTAAAGGTCTTCTAGAATCTAGATCCTGGAGCAATACTAGGCATCCTGCGTGCATCAATGAGCAGGAACTTGGAGGTAGAAACTGGTAAATGTAAGCAGAGAAATAGTCAGTTAGGCTGTGTATATTTTTATGTTTTTCAATGTTATATATATGTATATGTAATTCATATGCACATATATTATAAGTGCCATTTATTCCTATAGGAATATCATCAGGATTAAATGTTGGAGATTGGGCATATAGTTGGAGAGGATTGATTTTATTTTTTCAACAATATTAACTGATCGTTGAAAAAGTGACTCAACTTGGAGTTTGATTTGTCATTCTTAAACCATTCATCTCTAGGCTTCTGAACTTGTGTTGAGCATTGTAGGCTCATGAAAAGGATAAACCAATCGAGTGTCTCTGAGTTCCTTCTCCTGGGACTCTCCAGGCAGCCCCAGCAGCAGCAGATGGTCTTCCTGCTCTTCCTGAGCATGTACCTGGCCACGGTCCTGGGAAACCTGCTCATCATCCTGGCCATCAGCACCGACTCCCGTCTGCACACCCCCATGTACTTTTTCCTCAGCAACCTTTCATTTGTGGATGTCTGCTTCTCCTCCACCATAGTCCCCAAGATGCTGGTCAATCACATACTTGGGAGTCAGGTCATCTCCTACTCTGGGTGTCTCACACAGATGTATTTTCTTTTTGAGTTTGCTGATATGGACAATTTCCTCCTGGCTGTGATGGCTTATGATCGCTTTGTTGCTGTGTGCCACCCCTTACACTACACAACGAAGATGACCCCGCAGCTCTGTGCCCTGTTGGTTGTTGGTTCTTGGAGTATTGCCATTGTGAATGCTTTGTTTTACACTCTATTGATGGCTCGGCTCTCATTCTGTGCAGACAACAGGATCCCCCACTTCTTCTGTGATGTGGCTGCTCTCCTGAAACTCTCCTGCTCTGACACACACTTAAATGACATGGTGATTCTCTCTGAAGGGAGTCTGATAACTGTCATTCCATTTGTTTGCATCCTGGTTTCTTACATTTGCATCACCTGTGCTGTCCTGAGAGTCCCGTCCACAAAGGGAAAGTGGAAAGCCTTCTCCACCTGTGGCTCCCACCTGGCAGTGGTGTCCATCTTCTATGGCACCATCATTGCTGTGTATCTCACCCCTTCATCCTCCCACTCAGCTGAGAAGGACATCGCAGCTGCTGTGATGTATACAGTGGTGACCCCCATGCTGAACCCCTTCATCTACAGCCTCAGGAACAAGGACATGAAAGGGGCTCTGAGAAAAATGATTGACAGGAAGAGAGATTCCACCTGATGAAAGAACCATGGAGTATCACCCTATCAACAGGTATGGAAATCGTAGTCAACCTCTAATGTAAAATGTTATTTGCAAGTGTATTTTTAAAAAATGATTTTAGTGGCACATAATTCACAAATCATACAGTTTAATCATATCTAAGTGACTTTTAGGAGTCTCAATGGTGCTTTGGTTTTTGACTTGGGCTTCTAATCACAAGGTCATTGGCTCTAAATCACAGCTGCTTCCTGGGACAAATACTCTGTTTGCTGTCCTCAAGGGCTACAGTCCTGAGGACTCTGTATGTAGCATTATTATTCGTTGGAATTGTCTCCATAGCAATGAGTTTGATTTCACTTTTGTGGGTGAAACCTAGATACTAATCAATGGACAACCAGTGATGTAATGTTTGTTCTAATGACAATTTTTTAAAATATTTAAATAAAGATTAAACCTTTCCTTTCTAAATGGTCACTTTGAAAAGTGCTAACGAAAAAAACATTTTTTTTACTTCCCATATGGAAATGTTTTCAGAATCTCTTGAAATGCTCTCGTCACAAAAGTGACTATGATTGTGACTCACAGGGACCCAGTTTGTGAGCGGGAACTGTCACCTCCCATCTGCAAGGTTGTAAATCTCTACTGAAACATCTTTGTTTTAAGACCGTTTCATTTACATAAAATTGATATATGATACACTCCCAGATTTAAGTTTCATTTGCAGCAGGGGGTAATAGAGAGCTCTGCAGGTTCAGCCTCAATCCCAACAACGTGGATACTCCCCACTTCAGAAGAATGCCCTTCAGAGGACAGCACTGGGGCGACCGCTTGAGAAGAGGGCCACGGTGGATTAGAGCCCGTGGGAGAAATGCAAAGGGATGGAGAGGGAGGCTATGACATCTTGGCCCACCAAGCCCCATGGATCATGTTCCTGCTCTGATTGCATAACACATGAGGAGGATTGTAGGGCTGGCCCCACCATGGGACCCGGCATCCTGCACTGAACGAGGATGGTGTGGGGACAGCACTGGAGACACAGTTTGGGAATAGTACATGGTCTGGCCCCATCATACCGGGGCGAGGCACTGAGGGCATGCAGCAGAACAACAAGGGGAGCAGACGGATGAAACCCTGCAAAATACCAAAAAATAGACTTGGGAGAGTGTGGCACCCCAGCGCTCTTGACTGGAAATCACTCACAAAGGCCAACAAACAGATCTTGAACTATTTCTAGTTTTTTTTTTCCAGTTTTGTCAGTGGCTTCCTTTTTGTTATTATTATTTTGTGTTTATTTTTTCTTTCGTTGTTTTGACTTCCTTTGTTGTTTTATTTGGCTTTGCCTGTTTTTTTGCATTTATTAATGTTCCTGCACATCTGTCTAGATAAGATAGGTAGAATAAATAATTAGGAATGAGAAGTATAGGACCAGTGGTTTGTGGGGGTGACAGGTTGGTGATACAGGAGAAAGGGAGGTGGGAGAAAGGAAGGGGGATGTGTGAGCAACCCAGGGACAAGGGAACAACAATTGAACTAAAATCAATGGAAGGAAAGTCATAGGATGCCTAGTGGGGCTCAATCAGGGGAAATGTAGCAGCGAGGAATTACTAAAGTTGAATAAAGTCCGAACATGATGGTGGAACAAGAGGGAAGCAAAAAGGAAATACAGGGAAGAGTCAGGAGGCAAAGGATATTTATAGATGCTTAAATACAGGTATGTACATATGTGTATATATATAATGAGAGGGGAATAGAGCTATGTACTCATACCTATATGTTAAGCATTAAGATTGCAGATGGACATTGGGCCTCAAGTCAAGTATTCCTTTAACACAAGAACACTTGTTCTAACAATCTGGCTTTGTGTGATGCTCACCTTCCCAACAGGATTGCTGAAGACAAACTGTGTGCATAAGTCAATGTGGTGAAGAAAGCTGATGGTGCCTGGCTGTCAAAGATATAGCACTTCTGGGGTGGAGTTTTAAAAACTTGATAAACAAGTGGCCATCTCGCTCTGAAGCAACAAAGCCCACATGGAAGAAGCACACTCGCCTGTGAGGCGTGAATGAGATCAGATACCAGGCATCTAAGACCCAGAACAAAACCATACTCAGTGTGAATAGTGTGGGGGGGCATGAAGTGGAGACACAATGTTCACCTGTAGACAATTGGACATCTCCTCACAGAGGTATCACAGGGAAAAGATGGTGCAGTATAGCACTGATGAAACACAATTTTCCTCCAACTCTTCGGTGCTTCCTCCCACTATCACGACCTCAATTCTACCTTACAAATCAGATAAGACCAAAGTATGCACACAGCTACAGATAAGAGTCCCCCAAACATGAAACCCAGAATAGACAAACCCCTCAGAGCCAACAACGAGAGCAGAGATATTGGAGGGTTAGGGGGAGATGGAGAGAGAAAGGGGGAATTGAGCACAAGGATCAGTTTAGAATCCCCTCCTCGGGGGACGAATAACAGAAAAGTGGGTGAGGGGCATTGGAGGAAGATGTAAGATATGGGAAAAAATCTGTAACTTATCAAGGGCTAACCAATAAAATGATTTAAAAAGAAAAAAACATTTCTGCTGGTGGGCAGGAGGGAGTGGGAGGGGGAAGAAATGGGGAGCTCTGTCAGGGGCTCAAGTGGAAAGAGAATGTTTTTAAAATAATGATGATGGCATGTGTGCAAATGTGCTTGACACAGTGGAGGAATGGAGGGATTGTAATATGAGATGTAAGCGTCCCAATAAAAGTATTTACAAAAAAAGTGTTGTATATATCATCACAATCTATTCTGGTGCTTCTTCATCCCTTCCCGCACCCCCTCCCACCAAATTCATTGTTTGCTCCCAATTCCTCTCACTTTCCCGTTGCTAATAAGCCATGGCATCAGTGACTGTCTCTATGCATCCACTCCTTCTGTGCTTCATACTGAGAAACCTGACAGAAACAATAAAAAACAAAGTGTAACAGAAAGAAAATAATAACAATAATATAAAGATAAAAATAAAGAGTAAGAAAGAAAAGGCCCTCAGCAATATTAAAAATAAGCAAGAGAAGGAATTTCTGTTGTGAAACAAGTGAAAAATATTTAGTCCTAGAGTAGGTGGGTCAAGAGGGAGGTCAACTGATCCAGGGTCCTATTATGTCAACTGATCCATCATAATAAAGTTTACAATAATCTCGGTCTGAGAGTAAAGCTCTTTGGAGTCCCTCACCTGTGACCAGTGAGGATCTGCCAGAGGCTTAATCTGACTAGCTACTCTGAAGATGGATTTTGGTCTCCCACTGTCCTCTATAGCTTTTACAAACTGAGTTTCCACAATTTAAACTCTGATACTTTCCCCTCGATCATATTTTGATTTTGTTATTGTCATCTGTGGATCACACAGGCTGGTGTGCTTCTTCTGTGTGTGGACTTAGTTGATACCTCACTCAAATGGTTGCTTGTTTGAGTATAACCCTTTAAGACCCCTGGCACTGTTCCAAGTGATAGCTGGACACTCTCTGCTTTCTTCACCATACTTTGTTACAACTCCCTTAGCTTCAGTGATCTCTTCATGAAGGTGCAGATCAAGCAGGAGAGTGTCACATTTTCTTGGTGCAGATGCTAGGTTTGAATTGTCTACTTGGTAATTAGCAACTCATTGTTCAATCACTGTGCCACCAGTGTTCCTTGAGGCAGCAGCAGTGGTGTTCAATTCTGGCTTCCTGTTAGTATCACGTGGGGAGTGTTTACCTACATCAGTCCTTTGGGAATAATTCACATTCCTGTGACTCGGAGAATCCTGAGACTAAATTATCATTTCTAGAGTCTCATTGTCTAAATGGATGTCTTATCATATAGGGGTGTGACTTTATTTACCATGGGATATGTTCTTTCCCCGCTTAGTAACCCATAGGTGTCTGGCTAGCACCAGAGTACTAGAAGTTGGGAAGTTGACAGTCCGAATTCACTGAGAGATGTCTTGGGAGACTAAATTATCAATCTGCTTCCCTTTCAGGCATAGCCTTCAAACCCTGTGGAGCAATTCTGCCGTATACAGAGAGGGTCACCATAAATCAGAATAAGCTCAATTATAATTATGAGCATATTCCCCAGCCCCCGCTCCAAGAAATAGGTCAGCACTTGTGATTCTGCCTGTCCATACTGCCATGCTGGAGTCATCACTCGAATCCTTGAAGATCCAAGTTGATGTCACTTTCTTTGGGCAACCTTGGCTTATTCCTCTCACTCAATAGGTCATTCCTTCTTCTTAATTCCTACAGGAAAACATCACTTTCAGTTACTGCTCGTGTAATTCTAGCTAGTCAGCTACTGCTGCTTCCTTCCTACCTCCTCCCCTAGACATTGTGAGATTCTTGGGATTTCATGACATTCACTTTATTTGCCATTATGAATTGATTTGTGTACTCTCACAATTTATGTTATTAGGTCTAAACTACAATCCTTTGGGGAATAGGACTTTCCTGGTTGTTTTCATGGGATTATGTCAGGACAGGGTGTGTTTTACACCAATTGCCTTGGAGGTATTAAAAAAGAGCAGTTTAGACACAGATTAGGTACAAATGGAGGGAAGATACCAGTCACTGTGAAAATCACCAAGAAACCAAGGGGCAGGCTCAAAAGAGATGAGGATGTTCATCTAGCCCCTTTCTCACTGAGAAAACAAACTTCTGCTCATCTAAATCACCCACTTGTGGTGTTTCCGTGAAAGCAGCACTAAGACAGAAGCCCTGCACAAAGCTTGGCTGTCAACATAAAGTGCATAAGTAACACATGTTTATTGGACAAGGGAGTAAATATGCAGTCTTACCTTTTCAAATGCACACATTTAATTGGACCAGAGGCTCCCAAAATATTATTTAGCTTTAGTGACCCCTTTCTTTCTTCATGTATGAGGTTCTTGATGTCATTTCAAAACTTATCACATCCTTGGCTACTCGTGTTCAATGGACCAAATCTGTTCTTGACATGGTGTCTAAATTCAGGCGGGGTTTACTCATGTACCAACGACTACTGATGTTTCTTTGTTTTCAACTATCATAACCTGTAACAACGCAGGCTCTGGATTGTAGATTTGACCAACTTCAAACTGAAGAACTTGGTAGAATTTTTTAATTTCTTCATTATTAACTTTAGTGGTTGGTGCATATATTTGAGTAAAAGTGATATAAACTGGTCTTTCTGCAGTATCACTAAAATTATTCACTGAAAACATCACTTAGCTTTTTATTTAGTCATACTTTTGCAGAATTAAATAATGCTGTCCACATATGCTACTTGGTTTTTGTGTGCACTGCTGTTTTTTATCATCACTCTCTTTTAAAAAAAATCCATGTGTCTATTAGTTTCCTACACACTCTCATACTCTTTTAAAAAATCGCTTTACTGGGGGACACATCACTGTTTTCTTTTTAAATCATCTTACTAGGGGCTCATACAACTCTTAGCACAAATCATACGTGCATCCGTTGTACATCATGCATATTTGTGCTTTTGTTCCCCTCAGCATTCTCCAAACTTTTGCTTTCTATTTAAGACCTTGGTATCAGTTCCTCATTCTCCCCCTCTCTCCCCGCTCCCTTCTTGAGTCCTCAATAATTTATGAATTATTAATACTTTGTCATATCTTACACTGTCTGATGTCTCCCTTCACGCACGTCCCCCTTGTCTATACCCCAGGGAAGAGGTTATATGCAGATCTTTACAATCGGTCCCCTTTTCTACTCTATCTTCCCTCCACCCTCCTGGTATCGCTACTCTCACTACTGGTCATCAAGGGATCATCTGTATTGAATCTCCTATTGACTGGCTTATCTCCTCCCCACAACCATTCTGTCAGGCGATGTACATTACCTACAGATGATCTTTGGGTCCCCAACCTGTACTCCCCCTCATTTACAATGATATGACTGTTTGTTCTTTGATGTCTGATACTTGATCCCTTTGCCACCTCCTGGTCATACAGGCTGATGTACTTCATCCATGTGGGCTTTGTTGCTTCTGAGTGGATGGCCACTTGCTTACCTTTAAGCCTTTAAGACCCCAGTCAGTATATCTTTTGATAGCTGGGCACCATCAGCTTTCTTCAGTACATTTGCTTATGCACCCACTTTTTCTTCAGCGATCATGTCAGGAAAATGGGCATCATGGAATGCCAATTTAATAGAACAAAATGTTCTTGAATTGAGCAAGTATTGAATGAGGCTTAATGTCCTTCTGCTGCCTTAGTACTAAGCCTATAAATATATACATGTAGACCTATTTCCCCATCATCATATAAAAATATATTTACCTATGTACAGGCCTGTAGTTAGACCTCTATAAATGTCCTTTGCCTCCTAATTCTTTCCTCTACTTCCTTTTACTTCCGTTTGCCCCACTATCATGCTCACCCCTTATTTGGGTTTCAGTAATTCTTGGTTATCTTACCCTGAATCAATCACTTCCAGGCCTCTCGCACCTTCTTTGCCACTGATTTTGGATCACTTGCTCCCTTGTCCCTGGGTTGGTCAACACCACCTCCCTTCCCACACAATCCCCTCTCCCATGTCCCCCTGGAACCATTCATCCCATTGTTTTCTCCTCCAGACTGATCATCCAGCCTTTCTTATCTAGATAGACCTGCAGAGGTAATAATAAGCACAAAAACCCAGAACATAACAAGAAGAAGCAATAAAAGAAAACAAAATGACAACGACAACAAGAAAAAAATCAATGTTCAGAAAAGATAATAATTAAAAAGCAAAATCTATAAGTAGTTCAAGGTCTGTTTGTTGCTCTCTCGAAGTGTCCTCTGGTGGATACTGATGGACTTCCACACCCTGGCCTCAAAGTCTATTCTTAGCAGGCCCTCAGGGTCTCTCTGCTCTGCCACCACCCCACCCCCTGCTGCTCTGTGCACCCCCTTAGTGTTTTGCCTTAGTGTGGGGGAGTCAGACCAGGTGCAATCCAGACACTGCATCTCCGGTGTTGTCCCTCATAGAACCGTGGGACATCATGTCCCATAGTGAAGCTGGTCATATGGTCCTCTCTGTGTGTTGGCTGCTCTGAGTGGGGATATCATCCTCAAGACTTGGTGGGCCAGGATGCACTCCACCCTCTCTACCTCCCCCTTCATTTGCTCCCATGTGCTCTGATCTGGCATGTCCCTCTCCAAAGCTACAGCTTTAGTGCTGTCCTCTAAAGTAAATGCTTTTGGGAGAGTCCATGGATAAATGTAGTAACACTGAATATCAAAAGCATAGTTGCGATTGGAACTGGGCCCTCAGACTCCTCCACTGCCACCCTGCTCCATGTTGTCATGGTGCGTTCCCACCCTGGAACGCCAGGTTTAAGTCTGGTCCCTTGTTTCCTGTGGAGATATAAACAATACTCTCCCTTTGGGTGTGTTAATACCCTGTTTGTTGGTTTTTCATATATACTGGTATAATACTGAGGAAATTTCCTTGTATTCGTATCTTTTTAGGTGTCTTAAACAGGAATCAATGTTAGATCGCTTTTTTCACATCTATCAATGTGATTTTTATTATCTTTCCTGTCAATGTGACAAATAATACTAATGATCTTTCATAAGTTGAAACATCCTTGCATCCCTGGTATGAAACCCACTTGGTCCGGTTAATTCCCCCTGCCCCTCCCCCCCCCCGGTGGGAATAGGAAGCCCAGTCTTGCTCCTGGAGAGCTGCTGTTGGATTTGAACTGCCAACCCTGTGGGCTGCAGTCCTGCATCCCCGGTGCTTAGCTGGTTAGCTATTTTTTTAGAATATGCTTTTGAATTCTATGGGCCAGTATTTTGTTGAGGATTTTTGCATTGATGTTTACTAGGGCTATTGGTCTATAGTTGTCAATTCTTTGGGATACTTGCCCACTTTAGATATCAGAGTTATACTAGCTTCATAGAAAGAGTTTGGGAGATTTCTATCTTTTTCTATGGTCTGGAAGATTTTGTATCGGGTTGGTGTCAATTCTTCTCTTCATGGTTGGTAGAATCACACCAGTTACCTAGAGGATAACCAAGCAGACCTCAACAAATGGAAAAAGCAGGCAGATAAGACAATCAGAAAAGCTGAAGAAAACATAAGGGCCTTATCTGATGCTATGAAGAGGAACCATAACAGAATAATTGTACTGTTGGAACAAGACACAACAAAGAAATCAACAGAGAAAATAGTGAAGGAATTCTTAGAGAAAAACTTCCCTGGCTTAAAATATTAAAAATCAAGCAACTATTTGGGAGGCTGAAAGAACACCAGCCAGACTGAATCCCAAGGACAAGTCACCAAGACATATAATAGTTAAATTATCCAACCATGAGGTAAAGGAGAAGATCATTAGAGCAGCTAGGGAAAAGCAAATAGTCACATATAAAGGTACCTCAATAAGAGTTTGTTTAGGCCTATCAGCAGACACAATGGAGAAGGGGAGGGAATGGAGCAACATATTCCAAAACTTGAAGGAAAACAGTACAAACCCAAGAATACTATACACGGCCAAATTATCTACTAAGATAAATGGAGAAATACGTGTCTTCCCAGACAAGGAAAAGCTCAAAGAATACATAAAAATAAGCTTAGCTCTGCAAAAGATCCTTGCCTATCCTGTATGGCCAAAGGATCAACACTGATCGAGTGCAAAAAAGCAGACCACCATATAAAACAAGTCGTCCATCGGGCGACAATGAGAAAACAGCCCCCCAAGAGAGCCTTGGCTCAATAGTGGAAAGAAGGCAAAAATAAACCCCACACACAAGCACAACACAAGCAGATAAGAAAGTTAGGTAGGAAACACCCAACACAAAAGGTACCTGATGACATCACAGAGTCCATGGATAAATGTAGTAACACTGAATATCAATGGCCTGAGCTTAGGCATTGAAAGCAGAGGCTAACAGACTGACTCAAGAAACATAGTTCATTGATCTGCTGCCTACAGAAGACATATCTCAAGCCTGCAGACAAATACAGGTTGACAAGTAAAGGCTGGAGAAAAATATACCAAGTAAAAGCAATTTTTTTTAAAAAGAAGAGGCAGTGATCTTAATATCGGACAAAATTGATCTCAAAGTACAGGTCATATCAAGAGACAAGGAGGAGCACTATAAAATGCTTAAGGAAACAGTACACCAAGAATCTGTGGGCTTAATAAGTATTTGTGCACCCAAAAAGAGAACCATGAAAATCATCAATCAAATTCCAAAAGATGAAAAAAGAAATCATAGTCAACAATTCTAGTTGGTGACTTTAATACACCACTCTGTGAAAAAGACAGATCACTGGGAAAGAACTCAACAAGGAGACTAGAGAGATCTAAACAGCACAACTGGAGAACTTGACTTGATAGATATTTTCAGAGTTTCCACCCAAATGAAAAATATTCTTTTCTAGCCCACATGGCACATATTCAAAGATAGGCCACATAATGGGACACAAGTCGAACCTGAGTGAATTCAAACTCATAGAGATTACATAGATGTGCCAGAGGGCTTTAAATCAACCAAAGGATGGTGAAGAAAACAAGGGCAAACAATTGGAGGATGGATAATTCTCTACTGAAAAAGGACTGGTTATTGATCCAGATTTGAGATGAAGTCAGGAAGTCTCTAGAAAACAATGGAATGAAAATATGACATAACAAAATCATTGGGATACAGCAAAGGCATTATCAGAGAAAGGCTGATAGCAATAAATGCACACATGAGAAAAGAAGAGAGACTTGTGGTTGAAATGCTGGAACGTAACTTACACCATTAGAACAGAGTCAACAGAACAATCCTATTAATATCAAAAGGATAGAAATAGTTAAAATCGGAGCTGAGATACAAGAGAGGGAAAAAAGAAAACTATGGAAAAATTAATGCAGCTAAAAGTTCGTTCTTTGAAAGGATTAACAGAATTGATAGAGAACTGGGAAACCTAACCAAAGAAACAAGGGAACAAATGTCAATTGCAAGGATAAGGGATGAAACAGGGGACATGACAATGAATCCTAATGAAAGTAAAAAGATAATTACTCAGTACTATGAAGGCCTACACTCGAACAAATTCAGCAACTTGAAAGAGAAAGACAAATATTTGGAAACAAAATGCCTCCCAAGACTATCCAAGATAAATGTCAAGAACCTCAGCAGACCCACAGCAAATGGAAGAAATAGACAAGGCTATTAATGGATTACCAACGAAAAGTCCCTGGACCAAGTCTCCTGGCTTCACAGGAAAACTCTACCAAGCATTCAAGGAAGAACTGACACCAATCCTACACAAACTCTTTCAGAACACAGAAAAAGATGGAAAACTCCCAAACTCTTTCTATGAAACTTGTATAAATCCGATACCTAAAACAGGCAAGGATCCCAAAGAATTGAGGACTGCCAATATCCCTAATGAACATCGATGCAAAAATCATTTTAAAAGTACTGGACAATCCAAAACTACTAATGAGTTTCAGCCTCAGATACCCACCAGGAAAGTTCTTTCTGCTCTCAAGGGTGGTTATGAGTGAGAATTGACTTGATGACAATGAGAGTGAGTGAAAATTTTTAAATGTAGGCAATGAGTATTTGTGTTAGACTGGGATGACTAGAGAAGTAAATCCAGATAGATGATAGATGATAGATAGATAGATAGATAGATAGATAGATAGATAGATAGATGATAGATAGATAGATAGATAGATAGATAGATAGATAGATAGATAGATAGATATGAAAGAGCCTTATTAGAAGAACTAATTATATAGAAAGAAAACATCCCAGCCCAGTTCAGATCGAGCCCATAAGTCAGATACTAGTCCATAAGTCCCTCTTCAGACTCATGCAGTCACATACAATGATGCAGAATGCAGGAATATCACCAGTCGGTGAGTGCAAAGTCTTGTGGACCCAATGACGGTGGATGTATCTCCAGAGTCTGGCAGGTTCCCTAGTGGCTCACCAGCAGGAAAGTGAAAGCAGAGAGAGAGGAAGTTCCTAGGATCCTCCTTATGAGGAATGAGAATATGTAATTGTACTTTAATATATAAGAACATTTAATATATAAGCCCACCAGGTGATACCATCAGGCTGTGACCTGATTAATAGGTTAGACTCCACCCATATCTTCTGACAGGTGCCATGTTGGCACGAAAAACCTAACTATCACAGTATTCCAATCTTGAAATTTCCATATATTTATTTTAATTCTATTTTACAGATATAGTTATTGTCTTACCCTGCTAAAGCTGCTATAACAGAAATATCACAAGTGCATGGTGTTAACAGAAATTTATTATCTCCAACTTTAAAAAGCTTAAAATCTGCATGCAGGACATTGCCTGTAAGGAAAGCCTTTTTCTCTCCATTCTTTCTTGGAGAACAACTTCTTCCATTTCTGTGAATATCTGATATTCCTTGATGACATGGCAGTCTACATATGGAATTTGTACTCGCTTTTCTGTGTGCGTTTGTGTGGGTTTTCATTTGTTGGAGGTTTTTGTTCATTTGTTTGTTTGTTTTACTCTTTTTTATCTCAAAGTCAGTAGATTAAACACACCCTACACTGTCATGGCCTCACTAACAAAGAAAACCCTTTTCCCAAGTGGAATTGCATCCACAGGTATAGCGTTAGGATCTACAAAACACATTTTTGGAGGCACAATTTAGCCCAAAACAACTATGTTTAGGGGCAAAAACACTAATTGATGTCAAGTTCACCTAAGAAGATCCCAAAGAGAAATCTGTGTTTGGTGTTCTGATACACAGATGCTCATGGGTGAGCTAGAGAGATACAATGGGCTTTGAAGGCCCTGTGGACACAGTCATCATAGCTCAGAGTTGGGATTTCTTGGGGGATAAAGTGAATGTGATCCAGACAACAGTGTCCTGGAAGCCAAAAGTGGACAAAGGGGTCCCACCAAAGATTTGTGGGCACTGGATAGCTATTGTACGGACATGAAGAAGACCAAAGAAGCTGGATTGACAGGCTTCTTTGGAATGTAGTGAGTTACTGGATAGCTTGCACACCAACAGGAAGGAACTGAACTGTCCTAGAAATGGCAGGTGGAATCAGCTGGGAATAGATAAAGAAATAAAGAAAAGATGACCCTAACTTTTAATCCATATTGGAGACATAGATGCAAGTTGATGCACAGATCACCTCTGGCAATCCTCAGAGATACATCAAACAATCTGCAACGATGTGTATGGCAGTGCTATTGACAGTAAAAACATTCTAAGTTGTTCAGAGTGGGAGAATGGAAAAGTTATATTACATCCATGTGATACAGTATTATGCACATTCCTAAGTTCTTTGCTGACATAGAAAGTTTAAGAAACTGGAAAAATCAGGAGACAGAATGATATGCCCATTTTGCAGCCAACTTATGTAAAACTATATTTATAAATGTCTAACTATGGTTATCCTAAGTGGCAAGGTTACAGAATATTTTCATCTTGTTCTTTATGAATTTTTGTTTTTCCAGTGTGTAGAGATATTACCTTGGGAATGGTAGAATATTATATTTTAAAACTCCTCAAATTAAAGTGAAAACAATATTCATCCACCTATTCTTTTTCCCCCCATTTTAAGTTGATTTTTCCCCCAGAGATCCAAGGTGAATGGTGTATGTATTTAAATCAGGACTATCTTACAATGTGTGCAAAGTCTTGTGAGAGGAGGGGCCTGGGGAACATGAAAGGCAAACAATTGTAACACAATGTACAATTGGCCCAAAAAAGAGATGTCTGAGTCCCAGAAGAAGTCAGGAAGGTTTCTTAGAGGAGGAGGTAACCTTTAACTTAGTTTTTTAAAGTGTGTTGTGAAGAGAGAGTTGTTGAGAAGCAAGCAGGGGAGAATTGATCGAGGAAAATAGAATAGTAAATATTGATTTATCTCCCTGATATCAAAGACCTGTTCGTAGCTGAACCCAACCCCAATATAAAAGAATCCAAGTCGGATAGTCATGAAGGTGTCCATGCCTCTGTGCTTCCTGGGCCACAGAGCTCACCAGGATCTCTGCTTCTGAACAAAGATGAGTCTTCAGATATCACCCTGCCTTTCTTTTGCCTAAGGGAGCTCAGGTGGTATTGTGGGTTATACATTAGGCTGTTAATGACAAAGTCAGCGATTTGAAATAATCAACCTCTCTGTAGAAAAAAAGGAACTGCTTTCTGCCCCCACAAATATTTAGTCTTGGAAACTCACATAGTCAGAATCTACACAATGGCAGCCAGATGCTGATTATTATTATTATTATTATTATTATTATTATTATTATTAATGAGTTTTCTTCTGTCCTAGTCTCAAAATGAATTTATGAGAGTATTTGAGGCCCAACCTTTATGGCTGATTATCATGGAGAACCCATAAAGGAGTATAGATAGAAGCAGTGATTCTTGACCCTGGCTGCACATTATAAACCAAACTCATTGCCATCACATCAATTCCAACTGATAGCAGCTGTGCACTCTAATTAACTGCACATTATCATCTTTACCAGTGCCGACCCTACCCTAGAGATTCTGATTATGTGGCCAGTCCCAGAGATTAGACTTCCACAGTGCATTTAAAAGTTCCCAGGTGATTCTAATATTCAAAATTATTTTAGCTTGTGTCTCTTCAATGGGCCGCCTGAAAGGAAAACTTTGGGAATAAAAAGAAGTTCATCAAAAAGAAGTTCCATTTCCAACAATTACATATGCTCAAGCTACAGTATGACAACAATGAAATATGCAACTTTCCTCTAGTTCTTAAATGCTTCCTCCCTGCCCCCCCCCACTATCATGATCCCAATTCTACCTTACAAATTCTACGAGACCAGGGGATGTATATTGGTGCAGAGGAGCCCAAAACAAGGGGAATTCAGACAGATGATCCCTTGAGGACCAGTGGTGATTGTGGAAGGGTAGAGGGAAGATGGAGTAGAAAGGGGGAACTACTTGCAGGGATCATTCTACATATAACCTCCTCCCTGGGGGATGGACAACAGAAAAGTGGGTGAAGGGACACATCAGACAGTGCATGATATGACAAAATAAGGATAATTTGTAAATTATTAAGGATTCATAAGGAAGGGGGTTGAGGAGGAGGGGGAAATATGAGAAGCTGATGCCAAGAGCCTAAGTAGAAGGAAAGTGTTTCAAGAATGGTGATGGCGACAAATGTACAAATGTGACCTGCATACAAAAGATGTATGTATTGATTGTGATAAGCGTTGTATGAGCGCCGAATAAAATGATTTTTTAACTACAAAATGTTAGAAATAATAACAAAAAAAGAAGTCCCATTGCTTGGCCTGGGCAGCAGGGCTACAGGAAAATCCCAGTCTACTAATAAAAAAGCAATGATAGCCTTCTGTGTGTCCCTAGTAATATTCATTTCCAAAATGTCTATTATAAAACAACTGCCACTGTATTATACTCAGTTGCTGACAAAGAACTTTGCTTAGAAATCAGATTCAGTATTGATGCTTTTATTGGGTAAAAAATATTTTTCTACCCATCACTTTTCTCAGAGCCCCTTTCAAGTCCTTGTTCCTCAGGCTGTAGATGAAGGGGTTCAGCATGGGGGTCACCACCGTGTACAACACCGTCGCTGCCGTGTCTTTCTCGGCTGAGTGGGAGGAAGAAGGGTTGAAATACACAGCAATGATGGTGCCATAGAAGAAAGAAACCACAACCAGGTGGGAGCCACAGGTGGAGAAGGCTTTCCATCTTCCCTTGGTGGAGGGCACCCTCAGAACCGCACAAGCAATAAAGATGTATGAAATGAGGATGCAAATAAAGGGAACGACCATTAACAGCCCCGCTACAATAAGAATCATCATGTCCTTGAGGTGTGTGTCCGAACAGGAGAGTTTCAGGAGGGGAACCACATCACAGAAGTAGTGGGAGATGGTGTTGTCTGCACAGAATGAAAGGACAGCCATCAGCAGGGTATGCAACAGAGCATGCAGATTGGCAATGACCCAAGACCATGCGACCAACAGAGCACAGAGCTGCGGGGTCATCTTCGTTGTGTAGTGTAAGGGGTGGCACACAGCGACATAACGATCATAGGCCATCAACGCCAAGAGGAAATTGTCCATGTAGGCAAGGACAATGATAAAATACAGCTGTGTGAGACACCCAGGGAAGGAGATGGTCTGACTCCCGAGTACATGATTGACCAGCATCTTGGGGACAATAGTGGAGGAGAAGCAGAGGTCCACGAAGGACAGGTTGCTGAGGAAGAAGTACATGGGGGTGTGCAGGCGGGAGTCCGTGCTGATGGCCAGGATGATGAGCAGGTTGCCCAGGACCGTGGCCAGGTACATGCTCAGGAAGAGCACGAAGAGGATCCGCTGTTGCTGGGGCTGCCTGGAGAGCCCCAGGAGGAGGAACTCGGAGACACTCGACTGGTTTTCCTTGTTCATGGGCTTAGAACCACGTTGATTCTCAACAGTAAATTCAGAGACCTGGACACAATGGTTAAATTGGGACAAATCAGGTAGAGCCACATTTGCCAGTCAGTTAATACTGTTGTTAGGATATAATCAGTCCACCCCAAGCATACCCAATTCCCAACATTCTGAGACAATTCCCACTCAAATCACTGGCACTTATACCCATATTTAACACTGAAAAAAAAAAACACAGGCATATGCACAGAACCCAACTTTATTTCTCCACTTACATTTCCCAGCTTTCACCCCTAAGTTCTCAATGTGCCTAAAGAGACATGAGAAACAGCTGGGTTTATCGCTTGTTCTGAGTGATGAATGCAGCACTCCTAATATCACTCCAAGATCTAGAAGAAATTCCTAGTCTAATGAACAAAAAATCCATGTCCCCTTTGCTGTAACCATACCTGCGGGGGAGGGATGTTCTTCACCTTTGCATCGCTGACCGATGTTTCTCTGTATTATGGAGATTTGAGAGTCTTAGGAACAAAGGCTGGTTCTGAGCCAGGGAGGAGCATAGTGTTCTGGGCACGAATGACGTTTGGGAGAATCACAGACCAGGCCTTTGCAGAGTCTTCCTGGCCACTGGGACCAAATTCCCTGAGAGCCTCATTATAAACAAAAAGAGAGTAATTGTCCCACCTACATTTTGGCCCCATCAGACCAAACAATGATGACAAAGATTACCTAAAGTATAGAGGTTCTTTTTTGAAATGGGGGGTGGGAGATGGAGGTCTCCACTGTACACGATTCTTTCTCGCAGCACCATCAGAACCAGATGCTGCTGCGCCCACTAAAAGCTTCCTGCAAAGAAGACTGTGGCACTGAGGAAGGAGCACAGACTCCTGCAAACTGTGTCAGAAGGTCTGAGGGAATGAGCAAACACAAGCCAAAAGAAAGCAGAGCTGGGGATACTAATATTAACCAACATCGACTTTAAGAGGCAAAACGAAATGAAAAGGCCCAAGATCATTTTCTTACTGAAAGGCGCAATCCATAATGAAGAGATAACATTCATAAGCCTCCGTGTCTACTGTAGTAACACAACATCAAATCAAAAACATATTCTCTTGGCATACAGGAAGGAAATGATTTGAAATACTCACTATAAGCCTTTTAATCTCACAAGATAGCAAATGTAACTACCGTCACTGATAAGGGGGTAGAAAGGGGAACCAATGACAAGAATCTACATATAACCTCCTCCCTGGGTGATGGACAACAGAAAAGTAGGTAAAGGGAGACATTGAACAGTGTAAGATAAGACAAAATAATTTATAAATTATCAAGGGTGCATGACGGAGAGGGGAGTGGGAAGGGAGGGAGAAAAGGAGGAGCTGATATCAAGGACTCAAGGAGAGAGCAAATGTTTTGAGAATGATGATGGCAATAAATGTACAAATGTGCTTGACACGATGGATGGATGTGTGGATTGTGATAAAAGTTGTACGAGCTCCCAATTTTTAAAAAAGGAAAAAATTTAAGAATGGCAAAGCGAACAGAGAAAAAGATAATGTTCTAAAATGATTGTTGTAAACATTGTTCAACTCTTTTTGATAAAGTTGAACTATTGAATTGTATGATATGTGGATGAAGTGTCAATTAAAGAGTTTAGTTTTTTTGAAAAAAATGTTTAAAATGGCAAATGTTTGTCTCTATAAAATGTACCTCAATCTTTAAAAAAGGAAAAGAAAACAAAAGAGGCATTATAAACTAAGCCAATAAAATAAAGAGGGCCTCCGTTAGGTATTTTAATGTTATATTTTCCATATGCACTTATCCGAAGTCTATTTTATACATATACGATTGTCTTTCTTTACTAGCGCTTCTATACCAGAAATACCAAGAGTAGTTGGCTTAGAAATTTATTTTCTGACAGTTGAGAAGGTTTTCTACGGGAGAAAAGTGAGACTTTGTTCTCCAATAAATTATTACAGTCTCAAAAAAAAAAAAGAATTACCATCTCAGAAGCTCACAGTGGCAGTTCTACCTTGCCCTGTCCTATAAGATCATTATGATTCAGCACCCACCTGATGGCAGTGAATATGATATTTTTTATTTTGAGAAGGCTAAAAGCTTAAATTCAATGCACCAGCTCTAGTAAAAGGATGTGTGCATGCGTGAGTGTGTGTATGTACAGACCTGGAATGTCTTGGTTTCTTACAATCTGCATGCGGTATATATGTTCCTTTTGTAGTTGCTTTTCTTTGCTTAATCTTCTCACATCACCAAAGTAAGATTTAAACCACAGCCTACACTGGCATGATCCTCATAGTAAAGAAAATCCCATTTCCACACGGGATTGCCTCTGTAAGAGCGGGAATTCATGATGCACTTTTGGAGAGTAGGGACAAGAGTTGATACTCTACAAATGGCAGTGCTACAGGTAAACACACACTGTCCCTTCAACTGAGCAGGCAGTCCTGTGTGTCCTTGGGCCCACTTAGATGATATGCTTCCCCACGGATCACAGCCAGAGAATTGTGAATGTTCACTGTGTCCTCCAGTCATTAGAAAAGCAACAGCGGGGCTGAGCTCTGGTGGCGAAAGTGGTTGAGTGCGGAACTGTAGCCCGCAGGCTTGGCAGTTCAAATCCAGCGGTGGCTGGGTAGCGCCCACGACCACCAGAGGCAGTGATGCCCACAAAAAAAAAGAAAGAAAGAAAAGAAAAGCAACAGCAGGAGCCTAACAACGAGGTCCAAGGGTTAGGTTTCGGTCATGATGTGAATTGTTGACAACACACCTCATTCAAACTATAAAAGGATTCCCCAGAGAGAGCCCCCTCTTTGAAACTGTCCTGTCCAGCCAGTCTCCACTGGAAGCAAGACTGCAACCCACCCGTAAGGCCCCTGCTGCAAAGAGAATGACATCTCTCTAATTGGTTCTCAGTCATCTCTTGTATTTCACCCCACCTTTGTATAAAAGCTCTCTCCTTGGGGCCAGTTCTTAAATATTGGGGGACAAAATTCAATTTTAGCAGCTAAGTCTGGGGAAGTAAAAAATCTGATTGATGTCAGGTGCACCTAAAGAGTTACACTCAAGGGCCCAGAGGGGATTTCAAAGGGATAAATCTGAGCCAGTTGTTCTGATACCCAGATGTTCATAGGGAGTGCTAGTTTCACACTGGGCTTCTAGAAACCCCATGAGAGTGGCTATCATGGCTTAGAAGGGGGAAAAAATTACTGCCATTACGTAGATCAATGCTCACAGAAACTCTGTAGGAGAGGCTAGAACTGCCTCTGTGGGTTTCTGGGGCTCTAGCTCTTTTTATAGGAGTAGAAAGTCTCACTTTACTCTTGAGGAACAACAAGTGGTTTCAAACTGGTGACCTTACGGTGAGCAGCTCAGTTCATATCCCACGATATCAGCAGGGCTCCTTCCCTGTGATTGGTCTGACTTTAGAGGAGCATAAAGGAAATGTGACCCAGAGAGCTGTAACCTGGGAGCCAAACGGCAGACCCAGGGTGGCCTCCAAAGGCATGTGGACCATGGGCAGCGATGCTGCCACAGACAGGCCCGCAGCTGAACAAACAAGATGCACATTCAACAGCCATACGATGGGCCTGCAGCTCACAAGATTCCTCCGGCCAGCCTCAGAGCACGCTGCACCGAGAGGGGAAAGGGGAGAGTGCCTGGCCCCTTTGAACCACAAGAGACCATCTTGGAGAGTTCACGAGAAGGTGGACGCCGAGAGGGAGGTACTAGACCGTCTTGGAGAGTCGTGGTCTCGTCGGGTGAGGATAGTGAAGAAAAAAAGGAAAGCTGAACTTAATTTTTAAACTTTAATACTAGAATACACAGGTGACCAGGCAATCATCAGGCAGACACAGGGTTACACAGGAGACTGAGGGCAACAAGAAGAGCTATTCAGAATCAGAGAATAGGTGCCTATCACACAGCCATGAACATCACATTTCTAGATTTTTCCAGCTTGGGGGAAACGAAAATAAAATAACTAGAAACAGAATGATATGAAATTTTCTAAAAGACTTTAAAAAGGATGAAATGCATAAATTTACTTTTGTAAACTTTTTTTTAATAAATCATTTTATTAGGGGTTCATACAACTCCCATCACGATCATACATACATCAGTTGTATATAGACCACATTTGCACACTTGTTGCCATCATCACTCTCAAAACATCAGCTCCCCCGATTTCGCCTCCCTCTCCCCTCATCCTCCACCATGAACCCTTAATAATTTATAAATTGTTATTACTTTTTCATATCACACACTAGACAATGTGTCCCTTCAGTCACTTCCCTATTGTCCATACTCCAGAGAGGAGGCTACATGAAGAACTCTGACATCAGTTCCACCTTTCCATTCTACCATCTCTCCACCCTCCCAATATCACCACTCCCACCACTAGCCCTGAGGGGTCATCTGTCTTAAATTTCCCATGTTTCCAACTCCTGTTTACATCCCCTGATCTAGCTGGGTTTGTCTGGTAGAATTTGGGATCATGATAGTGGGGGGTGGGAGGGTGGGGGAGGAAGCATTTAAGAACCAAAGGAAAGTTGCATATTTCATTGTTACTACACTGTAACTTGACTGGCTCATCTCCTCACTGCAACCGCTCTGTGAGAGGATGTCACTTCACTTATTGATAGGCTTTGGATCTCCAGTCTGCACTCCCACTCATTTACAATGATATAATTTTTAGTTCTTAGATGCCTGATACTGGATCCCTTTGACACCTCGTGGTCGCACAGGCTGGTGTGCTTCTTCCATGTGGGCTTCATTGCTTCTGAGCTGGATGGCCACCTGTTTACTTTCAAGCCTCCTAAAGTTCTAGTTAGGGTTATCTTAAGCAGCAAAGTTGATGTTATTTGCATATTATTCTTCATAACCTTTGGTCTCCTAAAGTGTGTAGGGACTGCCTTTGATACCCCGAAATGTTGTTTTTAAACGCTCAGTTAAAGTTAAGGCAATACTCATACATACACTCCTCTTTGTTCCTTCCCTTTCACACTAAGTGGATTCTGAGCTCTGCTCCAGCAGCAGGGCGAGTCGCTAAAGGTCCAAAATGACTACTAGATGCTTTGGGATCTGGGACAGCTCATAATCTGGGGAAAGTCTTACAGAGGAGGAAGAGGAGAAAAGAAACAACGCTAGTGCTGCATGCAACAAACCCCCAGAAAAAGAGAGGCTGGAGTCCCAGAAGAAGGCATTGGGAGATTTCACAAAGGAGGCAGGAATTTTGACTTGGCCTTGAAGGCATGGACCCAGGAAGGGGTTGCTGGTGTGAGAAGAAAGTGAGGGGGAGTTGGTCTGACAGAGAGAATAGAAAGGAGTGATTTATTCCTCTGATATCAAAGACATAATAATCCTGGATAAACCTAAACACAATGTAAATGAATCCAAGACAGAGGGTCAGGAAGGGTTCCCACGCTTCTGTGCTTCTTCTCCTCTTGGTGCTCTGGGCCACAGTGCCCATAAGGGGCACTGCCTCTCCTCAAAAATGGCATTGTCCCTCAGGTCCTCAGATTTCACCCTCTCTGCATCTGAGTCTCAAGGCTACTTTGTGAGAATGTTTGAAACACAGCCTTTGTGACTGGATTATCATGTAGGGCCCGCACGAAGGGAGTATGAGGTAGACCAGTGACTCTGAATCATGACTTCACTTTAGAATCTCCTAAAAGTGTCCTTAAGATGTCAGTATCACAGCCACCCCAGAGATTCTGATTCATTTGGTCAGTGCTGGAGTCTAGACTGCAGGGTATTGGAAAAACTTCCAAGGTGAATCTAATTTCAAAATACTTCAGCATGTACCTTTCCCAACAGATTACTGAAAAAAGGGAAAACTGGGTGTAAAATAATTTAGAAGTTAGTCAACAAGAAGAAGTCCGATAACTAAGTCTATGCATCAAGGTTACAGGTGCATCTCAGTCTATTAATAAAAAACCTTGCCTTCTTATGTGCTCCTAGCAAGAGATTTGTTTCCAGACTGGCATTAATGAAACAGCTGTGAGTTACCTGATGCTTCATTGGTGAAAAAGAACTCTGACTTGGGCAGCTTTGACCTTTTCATTGGGTAGAAAACCTATTCCTCACAATCACTTTTCTCAGAGCCCCTTTCAGGTCCTTGTTCCTCAGACTGTAGATGAAGGGGTTCAGCATGGGGGTCACCACCGTGTACAACACAGTCGCTGCAGTGTCCTTCTCAGCTGAGTGGGAGGAAGAAGGGTTGAAATACACAGCAATGATAGTACCATAGAAAAGACCTACCACAGCCAGGTGGGAGCCACAGGTGGAGAAGGCTTTCCACTTTCCCTTCCTGGACGGGACCCTCAGGACAGCACAGGTGATGCACACGTAGGAAACCAGGATGCAAACAAACGGGGTGATCATAATCAAGCCCCCCTCAAAAAGAATCATCATGTCATTGAGGTGTGTGTCTGAGCAGGAGAGTTTCAGGAGAGGAGTCACGTCACAGAAGAAGTGGGGGATCCTGTTGTCCGCACAGAATGAGAGCCGGGCCATCAGCAGGGTGTGCAATAACACATTCAGGTTGGCAACAAGCCACGATCCAGCAACCAGCAGGGCACAGAGCTGCGGAGTCATCTTCGTTGTGTAGTGTAAGGGGTGGCACACAGCGACAAAGCGGTCATAGGCCATCACAGCCAGGAGGAAATTGTCCATGTCGACAAACATGAAAAGAAAATACATCTGGGTGAGACACCCAGGGAAAGAGATAGACTGACTCCCAAGCATGTGATTGACCAGCATCTTGGGGATGGTGGTGGAAGAGAAGCAGACGTCCACGAAGGACAGGTTGCTGAGGAAGAAGTACATGGGGGTGTGCAGGCGGGAGTCCGTGCTGATGGCCAGGATGATGAGCAGGTTGCCCAGGACCGTGGCCAGGTACATGCTCAGGAAGAGCACGAAGAGGATCTGCTGCTGCTGGGGCTGCCTGGAGAGCCCCAGGAGGAGGAACTCGGAGACACTCGACAGATTTGCCTTGTTCATAGTCATGGACCCCTGAGCACCTCATGCAGACTTGTAGACCTGGAAAAGGATGGTTGAGATGGGGCAATTAGAGAAGTACTCTAAATGACTCGGGTAGGTCATTTGAAATTTTTGCCCCGGGAGTTGCAACCAGCTACAGATCTCTCTTAGCTTCTATTTCTTGAGGAGCCAAACTTTAACAAATACTCAGTGCATACTACTCTCTCTGGGAGGACACCCAAAAGATTGGATAGTGACTTTGTCCGCAGTTGCTTTTCTACAAGTTAACTTCCTACCATTACCCTGAAGTTATCAAGAGGAAGCATTTTACAGCACTATTAGTAAACACTGTGAGAACATGGACAGAATGGCAGACAATAGCTATGAGTAAGTTTTGCCATAGAAATTGGTGTATAAAAAGTGTATGATGTAGGCAACTGATGTCATCCATATCACCACTGAGGTTGCCTTCAAGAAAAAACTTAATGTCTCAGAGTTTCCATTTCATCTTCTTGAATCTGGATGTGGTCCACATTGCTAGCACATATACCCAGAGAATTGTATCAGCCATAGATGAAATACTGCTTCCACAGTGTTATTGGTAATATTGCTGCTGGTGATGCATCTTACTTACATACATGACTTCATGGGTTCACTTCATGTGCTTACAGAGGTTTCCCAGAATTCTGAGTCGAGAATCCTGGCTGTGTCCACTAAGATCTCTAAATTAAACTGATAAAAATAAAATGACCCCCAATGATTGCCAAAACCTCAGCCAACTTGTCCAAAAGCAAAGATGAAAAGGCAAAAAGGGATTTAAAAATCTGCACAGTTGACCTTGATCGGATAGTAAATCAGCCATGGAAGGGGGGAGTAAGGGGGAGGTGCTCTAGGATGGAAGTGGTGATTGAACATTTTCCCCCTTTATGTGTTTAAATTACTGAATAATTCAATTATATGATGTATTATTGGAGAAAATAATAAAAAGAAAATATTTTTAAAAATTTAACTACACCAAAAGAATGTGGCGAGGGGTCACACACACTATGGGGAATGCAATGAGTGCTATTAGAACATCTTGATGATGTACAGATTGTTGAATGGGAAGATAAATTGGTATTTATACTGCCACTGAAAGAACACCAAAAAATGCAAAAGACAAAAAGAAAGAAACTCAGTCAACTTAGTAAGTCTCAGAGTTCAAGGACCCATAAATAGACAGGACAATTTTGAGATCTTAGGGAAAAGCTGATAGTTTCAGAACTATGGCTTCACAGGAAAGACAGAGTGAGGAATTCCTCCATAAGGCATTCCCCCTTGACAAGCAACTATTGGTGATGTCTCCACTAGTCTGACTCTTACCTAAGAAGACTTGATGTCCCGATTCTCTCCAGGAAACCCAAACTCACTTAACTTTTGCAGAATTGAGCAGAAGTTATTGATCAGAAGGAAAGGGCTGGGTCATGGGTGTTTGTAGGCTCAGTACACATGAGTGAGAAGCTAACATGTACGGAGTTATCCTTTGCTGCAGGAAAGATGCTTGGGGAATCACAGAGCAGACCTTCAGAGGAGGTCCCCTAGCCTCTGGCCCCAGACTCCCTGAGAGCCTCATTAGAGGCAGAAAGAGAGTAATTGTTCCACCTACCTTTCACCCCTTTGGACCAAACAATAATAATGAAAATTGCCTAAGATTTAGATCTAACTTTGGGGTCAAACTGAAAGTTATTGGACATGGGACTGCATGGGGAAGCCAAGGCCCAGATGAAATTCCCTAGGACTTCAAGGCTCCCCAGCTTGTTCTACAAGTTCTATGTCCATAGATGTAGAAATTCAATTATTAGATCTTCTTATCACTTCCTATGTTCGGAACTGAGTCTATAGCTATATATTTTTAATTTCAGCTAGCCCTTGCTTCCTGGCATGTGGACCTATCTTCTCTATTTCACAGATGAAAATGTTTACAGCACATTACTAAGCTAGATGTAGCACATGAGACATTTGAGAGAAAGAGTTGTCTCAAAAAAAATAGAATTGTCTCAAGAAGACCCTAGCATGCTTTGATGTGTGAAGTCTAGACCTCTTTTCAAGGAGCCCTGGTGGCATAGTGGGTTTGACGTTGCATTGCTAGAACACAGTGTTCTTGTGATGAGGCAGGACTTAAGCAGAGGCCCAACATCCATCCACGAACTCAGTGTATTTCTGTATAAATATGTGTATATAAGCCAATACCTCTATTTTTATGAATTAATTTATTTACATATTGAGATAGTTAAGATTTATTGTGCCAACCTAGCCAATAAATACATGTGAGATTAATTCCAGGGCAGAGAGGTAAAAAGTTTGGTGAGACTTGCCTTCCAATTCTCTGGTCTCATGCTCTCTGATGGTCTGACCAGGGTGCAGCTGCCTTAGGCAATTCTCTGTTTCAGCTGGCAAGGCTCACTCCCTATGAGACATTCCTTAGAAGAAGCCACATGGACTTACCCTAATACAGCCTTGGGTGGTAGAGAAGCTGCATACAGATCTCTGTCAGTGCTGAGAGGCTTTCACCATCACTGGATTCAAAGACTTTCTGCCCACTAACCTATGATCCTCCTACATTTGGTGTTACTCTGTGTGTTTTCTGAGTTTGAGGAGGACATTGTAGATCGGTGTTGGACATATGGGCTAAGTCAGACTTCTGTGAGTTTGCTTCTCTACTTAAACTAAACTAACACATTATGGTACTGGAGAAATGAACAATAAAATGGAGAGTAGATGTTTGACCTCTCCCTCATGGTAAATTTCCTCGTTAGCAAGGTTAGATGAAGGCACACTGTTTACTTGGTTGTTTTCTGGGAAGAATATGGGAAGTTAAAGCTTTGATTATTTTGTTTGATTGTAGTCTTTGGTTATTCCTGTCTAAAACGGTGAGAATTATACAATTAATGTATATTTTAAGCTCAGGAGTAGAAATCACCATTTGAATTTCTCAGAAACCATGCTGCTTAAGGAAAATGATTGTGAGAAGGTCAATTTTTCTGACAGAAAGTTAGATCTGGTTTGATGCTCTCATATTTAAGTATAAATCAACTAATCTAGATAAGGCTTTAGATAAACTAAATAAGGATTCAATTTTACTACTTTAAGAATTGAGTTCAGTATCTGATTCTACTTTGTTTTTATTGATTTCTTCTGCTTATGATTTACAGATTTGGGGAAGTATGAAAATAGAGAGCTTCTAAGTCCACTTGCCTCAAGCCATTAATTTAATCTAATTTAAACTAATTTAAGCCATTAGTTTAGAACACACCTGAAAAGACTACTTTGTGAAAGATATGTCCCATGCAGTGCTTTGGAGTACTCGGGAACCAGTGGTCTTTGTCAGAAACTGGGAAAAAGTCTGGAACCATGAAGAAAACTCCTCTCTAGAACTGAACGTTAAAGGGAGCCTGTGGGCAGGCTAAAACACTTGCTAGGTGACCACCTGGATCTACTTGTTGAGTGGAAGTGGGAGAAATGCAGCAATTAAAAAAACAGATTGAGTTGAGCCACTGACACGTGGACGTGGTGTTAGGAAAAAGAGAAGACAAGGGCAGGTTCCCTAGTCTAGAGTTCATGATCTAGCAGGAGGGGCTATGCTTGTGGAGTATTTGTGAGAGCCCATTGTCTGAAGGCAAGGTGACAAATGAGCACCCTGGGGAGGCTGCGTGAGGCAGCCCCCATTGAGTTGAGCACAACCCGACCAGATGAAGAGATTTTTGAGCCTGTGAAATGGTGCATTCCTCTGCAGACTTTATGGATGTCCTGTTGTGATTTGACTTTACTTATGGATGCAGACTTCACAAGATTCCAAGTGTAGCAGGAAAGAACTTGGATACAAGTTAGAACTTCAAGGATACACACTCAAGGTCAATATGATCATCTGCACACAGGTGCACATTGACAGACAATCAAGGACACGTCTTTGATAAAGAATGTCTACCCTGTAGTTTATTTTGGTCTCTGTTCTTTGCTTTGTAGATTACTTTTACTGCGCCTGGTCTTTTAGATAATGTTGTTCCAAGAATGTTACTTATCAAATTTTAAAAATTCTGAGTAAATGCAACCATTCATGTATTCCCAAATTTTAGTATTAATAAAGAAAGGACACAACTCAATTCTTTGCTGCATGCTTGAGTGAGCTGCAGCCCTCTGTCTTCTCATTCCATTTGCTTTGCGTTTTCTGGGTCTCCATTTTTTTTACAACAGCACCCAAGAGTAATGAAGAGTCTTCCCATTGAAACATGATTATCTCCTCAGAGTACTGAAATGATGTAAGTGACCCATAGCCCTACAGGGGACATACTGAAGACACAATGTGGGAACTGCGCCCGATCTGACCCCACCACACTGAGGCAAAACACTAAGAACAGCAAGGGGAACAGAGCAATGAAGTCCCTAGGGACTATCAAAAATAGATTTTGGGACCAGGGCACCACATCAGATTCGAGTGGAAAACACTTCTAAAGGTCAACAAACAGACCGTGAATTATTTACAGGCTTTTATTTTTGTCACTGGTTTTGTTGCTGTTATTTTCTTTTGTTTTGTTACTTTGTTTTGCTCTGTGTTGGGGTTTTTGTGCATATTATTATTTCTGCAGGTCTACCTAGATAAGGTAGGCAGGATAGATAATCTGAAAGAGAAAACAATAGAATCTACAGTTCAGTGGGGTGGGGGCGGGTAGAGGGATGGGATACAGCTGGGGGAAAGGAAGTGGGTGTCAACAACCCAAAGAACAAGGGAAAAACAAGTGACCTAAAACCAATGGTGAGGAGTGTATAGGAAGTCTGGTAGGGCTTGATCAAGGACAATGTAACAAAGGGGAATTATTGAAACCCAAATGAAGGCTGAACATGATAGTGGGACAAGAAGAAAATTATGATAAAGGAAATAGAGAAAAGAACTAGGAGACACAGGGCATTTATAGAGGTCTAAATACAGGCATGTACATATGTAAATATACTTATAAAGTGATGGTGAAATAGATCTATGTGCATATATATGTTTAGTATTAAGGTAGAAGATGGACGTTAGACCTCTACTCAAGTACTCACTCAATGTAAGACCACTTTGTTCTATTAAACTGATATTCCATGATACTCACCTTCCTGACAGGATCGCTGAAGACAAAGTGGGTACATAAGCAAATGTGGTGAAGAAAGCTCAAGGTGCCTGGCTATCGAAATATACAATATCAAAAGATAAACAAGTGACCATCTAGCTGATAAGCAACAAAACCTACATGGAGGAAGCACACCAATCTGTGTGATCATGAGGTGTTGATAGGATCATGTATCAGGCATCAAAGAACAAGGAATTATATCATTGTGAATAAGGAGGAGTGCAGGGTGGAGACCTAAAACCCATCTCTAGGCAACTGGACATCCCCTTACAGAAGGGTCAGGGTGCAGTGTAACACCAACTTTCCTCTACTTCTTCAATACCTC